>QODF01000029.1:3538502-3636431 GCA_024372805.1 Oostethus manadensis
TTGTTTGTCTATATGTGCCCTGCGATTGACTGGCGACCAGTCCAGGGTGTACCCCGCCTCTCGCCCAAAGCCAGCTGGGATAGGCTCCAGCATCCCCGTGACCCTAATGAGGATAAGCGGTACAGAAAATGAATGAATGAATATATATAAACTATAAAAAAATATATTGTCATGTCACAAGATCTTGCCAGATTAAAATGTGACAAGATTAGGCCTGGGACAATAATAAAAAGAAATTAATCACACAATTATTTAAAAAAAAACAGAGTGAGCCCTTTTGTCATGATACGCTCTTCGCGGCATGGTGAAACGAACCCGAGGATGCAGAGAGCTGGATGCCAAGCAGGTAAGAATCTTTAATAAGGATGCAGCGGAAAGATCATGGAAGCAACACGAAGCGAAGGAAAAGCAACAATGAACCGACAAGTGGCTCAGTACACAGCTGAACTAAATACTGGAGAACAAATTAGGAGCAGGCGCGAAAGATTGAAAAAGTAAAGATGACCGGAAACCGAGCGGAACAGAACAGGAAGAACTAACAATATAAGAGTACAAATTAGGAACTGAGGCAAAAAAGGAACAAAAAGAAACACTGTCACGAAGACAAACATACAGATCGTGACACCTTTGTCAGTAAAATAGTCTCTTTGTCTTGGTGGTTGGAGGCATAGTGCAGAAGAGTGTAGCCTTGTAAGGAGCTATGCAAGGTAACATCGTAGACATTAAATTAGAAGGTCACTATATATAGTCATTTTATTCATTGCGCTTTTTGGCATAGGCCCAATCTTGTGTGTCATCTCGTCTTGAGAACTGGGTGTCTTGTGACATTCCTAATATTAATTCAACCCTTGCAACATGTTAGTTGTGGCTACTCTGGTTTCCACAATCCAAAAGCATGCATGTTATATATTTGGATAATTGAAGATTGACAATTGTCCATAGGTGTGCATGTGAATGCTCTAGGGTCAGCCAAAGTCAGTTGTCATAGACCCCAGCTCACCCGTGACCCTGAATAGTGTTAAAGGTGTTAGAAAATGAATGAGTCAATCAATATTTTGGATAGTACATGAAAAATAAAGACAAATATTCTCTACTGTATTCCAGGATGTAGATGATGCCACATTATCCCGTCTGGAGTTGGAAAGGAAGATTGAGTCTCTGATGGATGAAATTGAATTCCTCAAGAAGATGCAAGATGAAGTAGGTACAGATTATAAATAAGACAATTTTTTAAAACAAAGAACAAGTCAGTACTGGTATATTTGTTGATCAATACATTTGAGAGTAATATGTGTTCATGAATGTCAGGAAATCCAAGATGTTCAAGTGAGTGTGCAGACACAGCAGCTGAGCCTGCAGGTGGACAACAGCGCCAGACCAGACCTCACTGGTGCCCTGAGGGACATCAGGGCCCAATATGAGACCATTGCCTTGAAGAACATGCAAGAATCTGAGGACTGGTACAAGTCCAAGGTTGGCAACCACATAAACAAAGATAATTACAAACAAATGAAACACAACACAACAACAGATGCACTTATTACCTTTACATGTGTAGTTTGCAGATTTGACCGAGTCTGCAAAGCGCAATGGTGATGCTTTGAAACAGGCCAAGCAGGAGGCCAGTGAGTCCAGGAGACAGATCCAGTCCCTTAACTGTGAGATTGATGCCCTGAAGAACACGGTCAGCACAACACTTCATCTTCTTCTGGGTGACCTCATATCACATGCATTAACCGCTAAACCTTGACGTTCTTTCACTGCACCTTTTCAGAACGAAGCACTGCTCAGGCAGATGCGTGACATGGAGGACCAGTTCAGCATTGAGATTGGCAACTACCAGGACAACATCGGTAGACTGGAGGACGAGATCCACCACCTGAAGGACGAGATGGCTCGTCATCTTCGGGAATACCAGGACCTCCTAAATGTTAAGATGGCTCTGGACATTGAGATTGCCACTTATCGTAAACTGCTGGAAGGAGAGGAGAGCAGGTGATAAGGACTTTGTGTCATTTTCAATAATACAGCATTTAACTTTGTTCAAATATTTTTGTCACATTTCTTGCTTTTGTTTAGGATCACTGTCCCTATGCTCAACATTGGTATGACAAATCACTTTGGTGAACGTGGTGAGTTATTGTTTCCTATTCAAATAATTATATATTCAGGGCTTATAACATATGGTGACTATACAGTATGTTGGTAACGTTCAGAAAGACCTGTGGCTGTTGGCAACCTCCTGATGTAGTATGTATTAACTCCACAAGATGGCAGTAGCTGCAAGTGAAGTATCACAAATTGTTATCATGAAGCCGGTTTATCTATGTGCTTTAAAATGTTGTGTTTGGTGTGAAACTTATGGGTGTAATGTAATGTTGTTAACAGTGAACTGTGTGTTAACACTGCCTGCTATTACTGCAAGTATAGCCTTGATTTGCTGCTGCTGTGCTGTTAGAAATTGAAGTGTAAATGTACTAGTTTAGAAATTTCCCAAGTAACAGTCAAGTAACATGTGTTGTTTTTGTTTAAAAAATTCAAATGAATTTAAATGCACAACAGATAAAAATGTCTTTTTCCAGATTATGAGCCCATGCCAGACACTGGCACCAAGAGGACCGTTGTGATAAAGACAGTTGAAACCAGAGATGGAGAGGTCAAATTTTTTTAGATTTTGAACAGCAACTTTCAATAGGAATATTAACATCATTTTTTTTCACCAGGTGGTGAAGGAATCCAAGAGGGAGAAGGAGAGAGACTCCGGTCACTCTGACAAAGATGACAAGGACAACTGAAAAGAGGATTGGATAATGTGAAGGCCTGTGCCATGACCAAAAAAGCATATGAAAAAAAAGTCCTTATGTGTTTCATTGTCTAGCAAACAGTAACTGGATGCAGGTGCAAAGTTCAATCAATACATTTAGACAGTATGTCACGTTGGTGCTACTAAAGCCACCCGGCTGTTCCAAAACACAGCTGTGTCATCTGCGGGACAAAGCAGAACTGCCCGATCAACATACCAGTTGAGGCCTTTATTTGCAGTGCAATCTGGTGGAGTCTCTTTGATGGCCACATGTTTGTAGCTTGCTATGTGTTTTAAACAGCAGACCAAAAGCAGTGTAAAAGCAGCAAAATACTTTAGCTATACATATATTCCTCAATAAAAAAAGATTAAAAGTCCCTTTCAGAGGCTTTGCCTTGCCCGCCTGAACCAACCACATCACAAAACAATAAAAACGTATGGAAATGGAATGCAAATTATGATTTGAAAATTCAAGTGTTTGGCATTAAATGGCTGTGTGTATTTGCCTCATTAATGAATGATCAAGTGCAAATAAACTTGAAGCAAGTCTACGCGTCACTCCTCATTGTCCAAAGAGATCTAACAAGAAATCTCCATTGGGCATCTCTGTGTGGAGTTTGCATGTTCTCCTCGTGCGTGCGTGGGTTCTCTCCGGGTACTCCGGTTTCCTCCCACATTCCAAAAACATGCATATTAGGTAAATTGGCGACTCTAAATTGTCCATAGGTATGAATGTGAGTGTGAATGTTTGTTTGTTTATATGTGCCCTGTGATTGACTGGTGACCAGTCCAGGGTGTACCCCGCCTCCCGCCCAAAGTCAGCAGGGATAGGCTCCAGCATACCCGCGATCCTAATGAGGATAAGCGGTGTAGAAAATGAATGAATTATTTTATTATGTGCATCCTGTATCGTGTCTGACGTTAGGGTTTCAGTACCACCTGTCCGTCTACAAGTATATTGCATAATATTTCATGTTCGCTAAAACATTTGGACACATCAGCGGTCAATCACAGGGTTGACTGAATTAGGAAGTTTTCCAGGCTTATTTCTAATCACAATAAAATGCATTTACCCAGTTAGTGACATGAATTGATAAATAGATGTTTAAAAAATAAATATAATTTAATGTTACAATATACAAATAGCTTAACTGGCATCTTTTTCTTATTATATATTTTTAGCACAGAAAAATAGTATACGGTATTACTACATTTAGTAGTAATATATAAATGTAATTCACTTACAGTTTTTTATAAATGCTTTAGCACAGTTTTCACACATCGGTACATTTTCAAAACTCTTAATACTAATAACACAACAGATCATCAAAAGTGCATTTTTTTCAATCATTGCAGCATATTTTCAGTTGTGTTAGTACAACACACATAATCACAAAATATCCTTTTCACAACACAAAAGAAGTGTTTCATCTAAATAAGTGTTTCGATCAAAGTAAGCGCCTTTCATAACGTTATCACAATCCAATGTTTGCTTAGCATCTGCTCTCATTCAGTTAAATACATTTGTCTGTCATTTCATTCAAATGATGTTAATGTTGAATCAATGATTCATTCACTTATATCCGTGGATTTTCCACTTGACTGATTGTTGTGTGGTCGTTTGAAAATTACCAATTGCTGCAAGAGCTTTCAATCAAGAAACACTAATTAGTAATTGCTTCACCTGGTGATTCCAATTAGTTACCATATAGGTAGAACTGTGTTTGAGACTTTCCACTTTAGGCCAGTAAGATCCATACTCCTAATCAGTTGCTGGCGGTAATGCACCAGTTTGTTGATTGCCCACCGCCATAAAACCTGAAGAAGAAGAAAGAAGAAAGAAGAAAGAAGAAGAAAGAAGAAAGAAGAAAGAAGAAGAAAGAAGAAAGAAGAAGAAGAAGAAGAAGAAGAAGAAGAAGAAGAAGAAGAAGAAGAAGAAGAAGAAGAAGAAAGAAGAAAGAAGAAGAAGAAGAAGAAGAAGAAGAAGAAGAAGAAGAAGAAGAAGAAGAAGAAGAAGAAAGAAGAAAGAAGAAGAAGAATATGGAGCAAGGTAGACGTTTAGGGACAGGAAACGTTTATCAAAGAGGTGGTGGTCCTCGACGGAGACATTGTTGACCATGTAGTCAACGATGAACAATGAGGTTTTTCCATGGCTGAGGCTGGCATGTGTGACACTACACTGACTACATGACACTTATGTTCAGACAAAAAAAATAAATATTTGATATATACAGTATATATATATATATATATACAGTATATATATATATATATACTGTACATATATATATATACTGTATATATCAAATATTTATTTTAGTATATATATATATACTGTATATATCAAATATTTATTTTAGTATATATATATACTGTATATATCAAATATTTATTATAGTATATATATATATATATATACTGTATATATCAATTTTTTTTTTTGTCTGAACATAAGTGTCATCTTCAACAGTTCAGTTACACTCATCCAGCACCAAAGACAATTTGAAAAGATGACCTTGTATTGTTTGCTCCTGAATGCAAATGAAATGAAAGTTGAAAAAAGGGGTTAGGGTACTGTTTGGTTGATTAAAGCATATCACAGTGATCTGGTGTTGCGAAACAACGCAATGATTGAGTGGAATGAAAACACGTGCTAATACAATGAAATCATTGCATCAGATTGGAAAGAATGACTGGTGGTGTTCCAGGTGTGATCAGTTACATTTCTTGCACTAACAGATTTGGAAACGCACACTTTACTTATGAAAAGAGTACGACGCCAATTGTAAGATAAACTGTAAAGGTGGATAACAACTCCCAGCACCAGATGGCAACAATTCGCAGCACACGCATTTCATCTTACTTTGCAAAAGAAGAAGTCAATGACGACATTCTACATCCGGTTCTTTTGGCGCCAAACTTGTCAAGCTGATAGAGTCGTTTGCTAGCTATCGGTTTTTTTTGTTTTGTTTTGAAAAGCAGAACTCCTCTGTTGTTGGTATTTTGTACTTTGCGAAACTGGACCGCTATAAACGCTCGGACCGATCCCACTTTCTAACGTGAGCAGAAGACGTGTTCCTTTCTGCGGTGGTATTGCGGCGTATGCTGTACGTACACACACCCAGCAGCCGCGGAACGGTACAGCAATGCGAAGATCCGAAATGATGTCCACTTTAAGAGTTTTGTCAACATTGGTGCCTCGGTTTTACCTAACATTAAGCTGTCCGGCGGGACAGAGTAGAAGAAACGCCCATCAACATGATGCTCTGCAGTGTTACATTACCAAAAAACAGGCAAACCAAACATATTTGGTTATGTAATGTTTTAGCTGTTTGGTGGCGTAAATACCACTTTGGACAAGTGATGTGCTATTTAGGAGAGTAGTCATTATGTAAACATGGGCTGCTATTGAATTCAATTGCTGGATTAACAATAATTAACAAGTAAAGTCAGTTTGTTGAATAATTTCTTCCATATTCTCTGGTTACAGACTGGACCTTGGCTTTGCTGAAAGCGTGTGAATTTATTCAGGATGAATTGTGAACTTCTGGCAACATGCAGCGCTTTAGGATACCTGGAAGGAGACATTTATCACAAAGAAGCAGATTGTTTAGGTGAGTGGATTTTGCAGTGGTACGCCTACAGTATATTGTGATAAAGAACTTAAAAAATAAAGTGTATTTTGTGTCTCAGAGAGTGTGAAGGACTTGATTAGATACTTGCGCCATGAAGATGACACCCGTGACGTCCGCCAGCAGCTGGGTGAAGGCCACATAGTAGAGCATGACCTTCTGCCTATTATCATTCAGCATGGGCAAGACAAGGCCTTGTTTGATGCCTGCATAAGGTAAACGCTGAGAAACCTTTCTAATGCCTCTAGTCTTGTAATGTCACTTTTGCTTTTCACTTTTCATATCACTTTTTGTATGATATGAATTGTCAAAAGTGCAGAAGAGATGAATTGTCAACCCGCTTGATCATGATTCTACTGACATGTTATTTTGCAGACTCATGGTCAATCTAACACAACCTGCTATGGTTTGCTTTGGTAAAATTCCTGACGACCCAGTGTTTAGACACCACTTTCTGCAAGTGACCTCTCATTTACAGGCTTACAAAGAGGTAGTACCTTTCTATCATTTTATTTATTACCCTTTCCCTCACGCATGTATGTTACATTGTAGTTAATATCCACTTTTTGTGTTGTAGGCATTTTCTAGTGAGAAGGTGTTTGGCATTTTAAGCGAGACGCTGTACAACCTGTTACAGCTGGTAAGTAATCAACCGGTAAACATACTGAATATTTTGTCACACACCTGTTATTTCTGTTATTATTTGTCACACACCTGTTAGTCATTGCCGTGTTTGTTTTTTCTTTTCTCCTTCCGTGCTTTGTCTTCAGGAATGGGAGCAGAGGGAGGAGGAAGACAACCTTCTGATTGAGAGAATTCTGCTTCTGGTCCGGAATGTCCTTCATGTACCTGCAGATCCTTTGGAGGAGAAGGTTAGCATGCTTGTCAGTGTGGCCATGTTTACATTGCCCTATTCTGGACTTTGTTGTAGTAGCAAAACTGATTGTTGCTTAATCACACAAAATTGGGAGCACCACTTGGCTGCAACCAGCAGAGGCACTGTTGAAACAGTCTCAACTGTCATTCAGTCTGAATCATGATTCAGATTTGTAGGAGGTCTTAGGTAAAACCCTAGACACATTGGAGAGACTTTGTCTCTCAACTGGCCTGGGAATCCCTTGGCATCTGCCGAGAGAGTGTTGTGTTTTGCTCTTCTCAAAACACGAGAACACGTTTTTTTTCTGGTGAAGGTAAACAGACTGGGACTAATATCTAGGCTCAGGGTGTGCGCACTTCAACAGCTCCCGGAGGAAGTGTAGAACGCACTGGATCCACATACTGGATCACGGAACTGTATACCTAATTTGAAAGGGGGTGAATCATTGGTTTCACAGCAGGCAGATCTGTTCCCTCACTGTTCTTGTTTCTCCCTCCTCATGTAGAAAGTGGATGATGACGCCAGTGTCCATGACAGGCTGCTTTGGGCCATTCACATGAGCGGTTTTGATGACCTAGTAAAGTTCTTAGCATCAGCCCAGAGTGAGCAGCAGTGGAGTATGCATGTGTTGGAAATCATCTCTCTCATGTTCAGAGACCAGGTAGAGCCAAATCCCTTATCCTGAATCATTCCTGTACATCTAAGTAGCTGCTATTTCTTTGAGCTTTCTATTGACATGTTGCAGACACCAGAAACCTTGGTGAGTGCTGGGCATGCTCGCTCTGCAGAGGAGAAGCAGAGAGACACTTCAGAGCTTGAGGTGCTGAGGCAAAAGGAGCAGGCAGAGAAACGATCTCGTACACTCCAAAGAGGAACCAGGTACTTCAGAGGAAAGCTGCGCTAGTATTTTAAGTTTTCCATTCATCAGTTTCACTTAATTTTACCAGCCACACTGAAATGTAGAGTTTATATGTTTTTATTCCAGACATTCCCGGTTTGGAGGCTCTTTTGTTGTGAAAGGCCTCAAGGGAATCGGAGACAAAGATGTGATTTATCATAGAAATATTCACAATGTGAGTATAGACACTTCCAAAGTGATACAAAGGTAATTAAATTACTAATCTGTTTACTGTCTAACTTCCTTAGTTCAAAAACTACACTCATGACATGGATAAAGCTGTGAGGCGTGTTCCTAGGCGAAACAGACAGGCCCGGGAATGCATGGACAAAAGGCGCTCAGCTTTAAATGTTCGACTCTTCCTGCGAGAGTTTTGTGTCGACTTCTTGGAGAACTGCTACAATCGTCTCATGTACCTTGTCAAGGTCAGCAGCAAAGCCATTTTTGGAGTACAGTTGACTTATTTATGATTTATATAAAAAACAAGTGTTTGCCCCCTCCACACCAGGAAAGTCTGATTCGAGAGCAGACCCAACAGCATGACGAGACCTACTACCTGTGGGCGCTCAGCTTCTTCATGGCCTTTAACCGTGGCAACAGTTTTCGTGCCGATTTAGTTTCTGAGACCATGTCCAGTCGCGCTTTCCATTTCATTGAGCGCAACATCACCAACTACTATGAGATGATGTTGACCGACCGCAAAGAGGCCACATCGTGGTCCCGCAGGTAATATTTGGAAGCTGATCGCTTTAAATATGTCTGCTTCTATGTTTCTCTTTGTTGTTCATGCTAGGATGCACCTGGCACTGAAAGCATATCAGGAGCTGCTGCTTACTGTGAACGAGATGGACCGATCACAAGATGAAAGCATCCGTCACAGTGCCAATGTTATAAAAAGTATGACTCTAATCCATAATTTATAATCCAGCCACCCTCTACAAATATAATAAGGCTCAAAATGAAATTAATAGTTAACCAAAAAATGTAGAGCACAAGTTCTACATTGCTGCAAACAATAAAATAAACATTCATTGCATTACTTATTAGTTCATGACAGTTACTGTTATTAGAAACTGATTACGATTATCTGTTTTTTGTTTTTAAATTAAGTGTCCGCAATGAAGTGTGATTGAACTGTTTTACATGCTTTGTATAAATTTACAGCTATAAAGACTACAGTATTAGTATTATCGTAACTATAATTGTTCTATCTTTACCTTCTAGGTAACATATTCTATCTAATGGAATATAGGGAGATATTTCTGACCCTGCTACGAAAATATGATGAGACCAGACAGCCACAGTCCTACCTTAAAGACCTGGTGGAGTCAACGCATCTCTTTCTACGTATGTTAGAGCGCTTCTGCAAAGGACGCAAAAACGTGATAGTGCAGGTAAACATTCATTTGAAGTATTTCCTCCCTTTCAGTGTCTACTTGTCATGTTTAACCGTAGTTGTGGTAAAATCTACAGAGAAAACATGTGAGGCGGAAAAAGTCCAAAGGAGATAAAAATCAGCCTGTTGTAGAAAGGAGCCCAGAAGCTCTGGCAGAAACCTGGAGGATAGTGGAGGAAGAGCTGAGGGGCATAAATTTTCAGGTCAGTTTCTCCTTCTTTGTCAGACTTTACTTTATTGTATGCACATAAATATTTGTTAAGCATACTGAAGCTCTGTGAAATATTACTGCAGAAAAACTCAATCACAGAATACATTTAGAGAAAAAAACATTCACAATTTAGTCTCCACTTAACCCAGTCTTAACCCAACTTCTCAAATAGTTGGACAGGCCCCCCTGGGGGGAACGCAGTGAACTGTCAGGGGGGGGCGTGTGAAGCAGGGAGTACTTTCAATGTTAGTATAAACCTGCCAACATGTCTAAATTTTTCATACTCAACATGCAATTTGACACTTAAATACACTTGCATGCTTCACAGTTTTCCATTTTGTTGCATTTTCCTGGTTTCAGTTTCAAGTTCAGTTTGTACAGTACAGATAAATAAATAGATGTTATCAGTTGTCAATAGTATTTCAAATGGGGGGGGGGCACAAAAAGATTTCTGTCCTCTAGGGGGGGGGGGCGTGACAGAAAATAACTGAGAACCACTCACTTAACCTAACATGTTTTTGAAGGAAGCCAGAGAACCTGATGTAAACCTAATGCGTCATCACTCTGACCATTCACTTTAATGAAAATATATAAGTAATAAGTACATCAATGCAACATTTCTAACTTTGATCTACAGTTACCAGAGTCCTTAACTGAACACACCTTGCCTTTTGATGCCACATCTGAAACACCTCTTGAGGAGCAGAGAACTGAGGTTATGGTGCGGGTGCAGGATGCTCTACTGGCCCGAATGGGACCAGAGGCTTTGGCTCTCCTACGGGCAGCCAGGTCAGTAGTAACACTCCAAACTGTGTTAGCATTTGGCACCAATCCAACAATTGTTCTCATTGCATTCAGGGAGGTGTGGCCTGAGAGAGACATCTTTGGCTCGGCTGATGTGGAACCTGAAGAGGAATTGGAACTCCTCAAGCAGATCTTGCATGCAGACCTGCCAAGTATTCCAAACTATTTGCCCATGGCAACATCAAATATTACAATTTGTGAAGCATTCACTAATATTTGCATTTCAGGGCCAACGCCTCCTGAGACTGAAGTGGAAGAGGATGATTATGATGCAGTTATGGAAGATGAAGAAGAGATGGAAGCAGTCCAGGTTTCGGAAACGGAGTTCAAATTTCTGGATTTCATTAAGAAGTAAGGAAATTGTTTTGTTACAAGTCACTGAAAGAAACTATTATACACTGATTGACTACAATGTTAGGTACAGCTGAGCAATGAGAGCTCCAGTACGGTTTGGTGTTGCCCTTGTTTCACTTCTCATCCCTGGATGCCAAACCAGCTCCATACAGACATAGCTATTGCCATGAGCAATCTTTTAGCCCATTATGACATTTTATGACCTCACTGGTATTCTGTTTTTTCTCTCACCCTTAACAGGTTTGCCAACCCCAGCATTGTGCGTCCGTACCTGCTTTTACTAAAATCATACTCAAAAAACACACCTCACACAAACCACTGCGTCACTCGAATGCTTCATCGTGTGGCAGTTGATCTGAAAATGGACGCATTGCTGTACCAGCTGTCAGTCTTCCATCTCTTCAACAAGATCCTGAGTGATGCTGCAGCATCTGCTTACAAAGTTGAGTATTAACCTGGGTGATGGAATGAGTAACAACATCACAGTAGAGTCGAGAACCTCTCTTCTGTCCTTCACAGGAATTAGTCACCTTTGCCAAATATGTGCTGAATCGTTTCTTTTCACTGGCTGCAACCAACAACAAGGCTTACGTCGAACTGTTGTTCTGGAAAAATGTTGGATCTGTGCGAGAGATGACAGAAGGTTACAGCAAGGACAGGTTGGTGTTTTAAATTTTGCATTTCCCTGTGTTTGAATGTAAAGCTGTAGATGCAAAAAAAAGTTGTTTAAAACATCTCAATCTCCAATATTATCAGTGCAGGGAAGAAGCCAGCATGGACTGAAGAGGAAGAGCAGGAGTTGCGTATGCTTTATGAAGAGCATCATCATTCTGGAGGTCTATCATTGTTTGCACTCATGTTTGTAGTTTAAATAATAACATGTACAACCTGTTAGATCTGTACCTGTATTGATTTCCCTCATCAGTGCCAGACATTGTGGAGACTCTATTGCCGTTGCTAACCAACAGCACACGCACACGGCGGCAGGTTGTGACACAACTTGTACATATGGGTCTGGTGGAGAGCGCCAAAGAGCTGAAGAAACCTAAGTATGCTCTTTGGATTGCCTGACTTGTTCTTATGTTGTAAAACCTTCGGATCTATGACTGACTGTTTATTTTTCTGCAATACAGGAAAGGTACCGGGATTGTTCTTTGGACCGAAGAGCAAGAACACGAGTTACAGATGCTCTATGAGGAATACAAAGACTCTGAGGGTAGTCATTGGGTGCTTTAATGCCATTGACCGAACAAAAATTGCTCGTTTTGTGAGATATTCAAACTGATTATGCATCTCTCTGCAGATGTGCTCGGCAACATTCTGAAGAAGCTGACACACAAGCGCTCTCGTGCACGTGTAGTGGATAAGCTGCTTAGTATGGGCCTGGTTTCTGAGAGACGAGAACTTTACAAGAAGAGGAGTCGTGCTACTCGTCCAAAGAGTAATGAAATGGTAAGTCCTACTTTAACAACTCTTTGATGAACACAGCCAGCATGATTGAGATTTTTTGTTAACTGTTCTTGTAGACCGAGGAAGATTTCCTAGCTGGACTTACACACGACTTTCCAGATGATGATCTGAACAGAGAGGATGAAGAACACGCATCTTCAGAGAGTGAGGCTGATGATGATGAGCTAAAGATAGAAGAAACACAGTCCGGCAAGAGGATGAACCAAAGCATTGTGTGTAAAGGGGAGAGGCGAGCTGACGTAGGGGCTATGGTGACTGCGCTGCATCAGAGAGGTGACAAACAATTAAAGGCGAATATTGAGTGTTATTATATGATGTTTACACACAATGCATTTATATTGTTTAGTTTTGGTGGACGCTGTCAAAGTATTCATTTCAAAATCTATCCATTATTTTGTTTACAGTTAACCTAAAAATGAACAGCCCTCAGTAATACTGTATACAGAGGAGAATTTTGCTTTTTGCATGCATTCCTAATGTTATTGTTTTAAATGTGAGGATCACCTAGTTTTATTTGTTGTTCAGGCTTGTCTGAAGCCCTTTCTTGGTTGCAACGCTCTCTGAACAAAACCGCACGTGACCGTATAGCAGATGGTAAGTGCAAGGGCTTGGACTTATTTTAAAACTTGCACAAGAATATCCACGTGTCTGAATCTGCTACTTTGGTTAGGTTTCTCCCAGCCTGTGCCTCTTGTGCCTTTGACTGAGGCAAGCGAAGAAGCCATGGAGGACAAGAACTTCCAGAGGCTGCTGTGCAAACTAGGGATGCGGGCCCCTGCCAATGAACAGGTGGGCTTTAAGTGTATGAATCTGGCAACTCTGGATTTGGCTTTTGCTTGAATAATCGTTTTCTGGTAGTAAAACCCCTATTTGTACAATTAGGAGTCATTTTGGAGAGTCCCAGCAAAGATCAGCGTATCTCAGCTCCAAAGTACAGCTGCATCCCTTAGTCCAAATAATGAGGAGTCTAAAAGTGTGGAGGTCCTTGTGGAAGTTGAGGGTTTCACCGAAGAACCTCAGGAGGAGAACACAGAACTCTCTGATGAACAGCGAGCAGAAGCTCTGAGAGCACTGCAGCTTGCACGCAAGAGGAAACATCATAGCATTGAGGATGCAGGTATACTACAGTACAGGTTCTGTTAGAAGTTCTATTTAAATACCGGTACATGATGCATTTTGCATTGTCAAATATCGGACTATTAACGAACTAACGACTAACAAACTATTGCATTAGTCACTAATGTTGCATTATAAGTTAAAAAAGATGATGGGAAATGAAGCCTCTTATTTTGTCTACCCTTGTTTTTCCAGCTCCTGATGTGAATTCAACCACTACTGAGGATATAGACAGTTCATTTGAGAGGTGAGATCATTAAAACATATGTGGATCGATCTAACGGACCAAATCACAGCTCTAAACGTATCTAGTAGCTTGAAAAAGTCCTCAGCTTATATTTTTTAACCATTTAGCAGGCCCAAAGTTAAGACGACTAAAAGAAGTCGAGTGATGGATGACAAAGATGAGGGTATTTAGTTCTATTTCATGAATTTTGGTTTGAACTTGTCTATATAATGGGTTTAAATGTCTCAATAAGAGTAAGGCACAGCTGTCGTTCCAGATGATAGCTCCACTACGTTGATGAATCTGAATACACATGACGATGCAGATTCAGACAGGGAGGACTTGGCTGCTCCTGTGAAGCGTCGACGGAAGATGGTGTTGATTGATGAAGAAGATGATGATTAGTAGACAATTCTTTATGAATACAGTCCATACGTAAAACACTTCCTTAAGAAGTGCTGAGGCATAGGTGAGTCTAATGTAACATTTTCCTTTACCTTGTATTCATTAGCAACAGATACGCAGTTCTAATGTTATAAAAAATATATATATTTCATGTGTTGCCGTTTGTCTCTTTATGGATGTAAAAACACAGAAATCAGCATAACATATTGTAAATAAATATGAAAGCTGATCTTTTCTTTTGTTTAAAAAATGTAAATGGTTAATTCATGCTGTCAAGATGTTTAAAATGTTATACATTATTCTATTGGTTGTGACAGTGTACTACCAATAATTGAACACAAGATGGCACACAAACAGGTTTCTGCTGTTAGACTTGAGAAAGTGGTGCACTCTTTCTAATATAAAGTAATACGGTTAGACGTATGGTTAGAAATAAATATTAAAAATGACAAGGCAATTCAGCAGAGCTTATGTCGCATGGCATGAAGTATAATGTTCCTTGATCTTGGTCTGATTAACTCAGCAAAACACCACATTGACAGCTTGGGCTGGTGTTATTTGATATAAGAAGCTATAGTATCTGTTTCATTTTGGGAAACCAGACAAAGATTATGGCAGTGGGGCTTCATCAATGACTTGTTGGCGGCACTTGGGAGAGCTTAACTATGAGTCTCACTTACTGCATCCTACCACGATGAAGAATATTATATTTCAAACTATGAAAGTAGGCTACAGATCCCTTACCAAGCAGAATAATGACCACATTTGGAGAGACACAGATAAGACCTGATATACACCTGCAAATGTCTCGTTACGTATTCACTTTATTCCAAACAAAGATTGTGTGGGTGTGACAGCAGTTGGTGCCTTTGGTCATCCTCATATTCCAGCTGTGTGGGAGGTGGTATATTGTACTCACATCTGGAGTGTGTTAGCAACTTCCTGTCACAGCATCTGCTCTGCCCCCACCTCGCAAAAATCTGGAATCCAACCTGATGGTGCGCAGAAAGAGTTTTGTGTGTGTTTGTAGTGTATACATGTACAATGGTGGATTGTGTAGGTAAAGTGCCTGGACCTTTTGTCACTTACTTGACTGGAACAAAGAATAAAGATGTTTGTTATAACATCATGATGATAGGTTTTGTGTGCCCAAAAACATAATAGTAACTACGGGCTTTACTGCAAACATCTGAGTAACAGATGCAGAGTCTTTACATGTTGCCTAAACTTTCTTTGCAGAGGTGCCAGATTTTTATCTCGCAAAACAAAGACTGGCCTTTCCATTGGAAGCCGATGAGGACTACATTTAAGTTCTGGGACACTGTGCCTTTAATTGTTGTGCTCCCTTTTTGATTTGAATGAATGAATTTTGGGAACTTAAGCACTTTAGATCAGCAGCTCTTTTACTTTGCATTTTACATCAAACATTGTAAGCACTCATTTACTGCCGAATAGTCCTCTGGCAGTGGTTGACAGCGACAAGCATGGACATTCACCTACTAGCCATGAAAACAGTTCAAGGTTTAATCTCTTCCAGTCTGGTCAGTCAGGTCAAACCTGATGGAACACCTTCTATATGTTCTCTGTGCGCGTTGATAGGGGCTAATGTATAGTTATCATACAGTGTTGTGAATATACAACTTGGTTTATGTGGCAGTTTGACTTTTGTAAGTGCATCAAAATCAAATGCTATAAAACATTTTTTTGCATGACAGGTGTAGGACTGTTTGGAAACAATGCATTAATCGTGCTTATTAGCAAAACATTCACTTTATAAACAAAAAGTCTATTATATTTCAAAGTGTAAACAGGATGGCGATGTGATCAACCAAGGGTCAAAGGTCATGTGCCATTCCTGATATCAGATAGAGTCCTAAAGGAAATTAAGGATTTGTCATTTATCCACTCATTTTATTGTTTTAATGATTATTTTTCACATCAATCATTTTGAGGAAGCCATTACAGCATGGTGGGGCTCTGAGTACAACTTGTTGTACATGAAGGGTAACATTAATTTCACGAAAAAGTTGTACGTCTTGAAATGTAAAAAAAATCAATTATTGTGCTCTCTAAACATTTTAAACGTAACTGTATTACAGCAGCTTTTGGCGATTTTAGCTTTAGCTCAGCCATTGCCATGGGGCGGCGGCCCCCCTCTGTTCAAGCTGGATGTGGTACCTGCACCCGCATGGACACATTGTTGTTTCGCTGTTAACAGTTCTGCCTGGATGGAGGTCTGCGCGCCACTACGTGACATTCTAGTTAAAAGACAGGAAAGTACTGGACATGTCCCATTGTGTACTTTTCTGTATATTTATTTACGTTTATTATCTGTCGGTCTTTAAAGGAAGAAGACGTAAATGGAATTGTGCAATCACGTTTAGTAACTGAATTATTGTGTCTTTAAACACTTTAAATGTCACTTTATGAAGCCGTCCTGGTTAGCTTTAGCTAATTCATTAGCATAAAATGGAGGTCTTCCTCAGTTCGAACTGGATACCCCGCCGCCCCTCCTCCTCCTGCTTCCCTTCACGCCAACGGACTCGATTGACGACGCCTGGAGGTGGGGATTGAGAAGGATTTGCCTCTGACGGGGGAGGGAGAAAGTTTTCCCCTTTTTGTTTTCAAACTGCCGTTTAAGCGGAGAGGGAAGGATGAACGGGGTGGCGCGTAAAAGTGGGGAAGACTTTCCAGAGAGTCTGTTCCGAAGTGGCGACAGAACCTCCCCTAGTCTCCACGGCTAGCTAACCTCCACAAAGCAATTTGACTTCCACTCTTTGCTTTGGACCATTTATTGCTAACTTTGTCATTGTTGCCTTTGCTCGAAAAGTTGTGGAGGTAAAAAAAAAAAAGAAGAAGTTAGGAGGAACCTGTTTTCCCCGGTACCCTAGCAGCGCTTTTGTTTGTGAATGGTGGAGTCATTTATCCCCTGACAGCACCAATCGGCCCGGAGAAGTGAACGTCCCAGCTGGCTCGATCCTTGGTAAGTTCCCCCCCGTTTAAAAGCATATTTTCAAACGTCTGCACGGCCACTCCTGCTTGTAATGTGATCACAAAGTTGTGCTTTGTTACACTTTGTGGTGTCGGTATGGAACAACATCATTGATTCAGTGCACATACGAGGGCCAAACTCCGCAACTGAGAATGTGCAAAGAAGTGGCAACCACTTAACAAAAATCTGACATTTTACCGCCAGCTTTTCACTAAGAAAAATAAGGATGCTTTCATTATTCCCCATCTGCATGCAACAGGTTACTTTTTACGATCAACATATGCCACGAACGCGCAGAAACAAAAAGTTTCTTCTCGCCTACAAACATAACTAGCTTCTTGATTTTTCTCAAGCTGCTGCGCTACTCGTGTCCTGCACTTTGGAGTATATTATAAAAGGGTGCAATAATAGCAAATGTGCAATATATATATTTTTACATCCATCCTTTTTGTATACATAATAACAGACGTGTATACCTGTTGAATGCAAATACGAGTGGGTTTTAGTAATGTATATTCTGCTAATTTGTGTGCTTCTTAGGTGTGTGTATTTTTGACATATTTTCATACTACAAATGATGCAGATCCATCTTCTTAATCTAGAATTGTTACATGTTCAAAACTTTTTCTGTCCTGTCATGCAGCCATGACATGTACATTTCCGTGAAGTCGTATCAGTTGAAATAATATGATCATTTACAATAAGTTGGTCTGCACTCTCCTATAAAATAGCCATCTGATTTGATCTATTTAAAACACTCAATTTTAGGTTTCCACATGCTAGGCAAACCATAAATACATTCTTCACTTCACAAGGCCAACATTTCTCTTTGTGGCCTACATGGCGTGCAAGGAACTTGGGGCCCATGCGGTTGTGTTCAGAGATGCAGGGTGGGAGTGCCTCTTGGTTTTTTGGTTCAGTCAAATGACAGCCTATGGTCCTGTCTCTACCAGCATCTGAAGGCTGCAGTTACACAACCCCCCTCGAACGCACGTCTCCATATCTATGTGACATAGACTGTCAGCCTGCACCAGATGGTTTTGCCCTTTTTGAAAAGGAAGAGCGGAAATCCTTGCCTGCTTTGGGGTAAAAGAGACGGCAGGAAAGAGACAAGACGAGCTACAGGCAATGAGAGTCAGCCTACACGTTGTTTTGCTCCACACTTTTTAATTAACACAAACACTTTTTTCTGTCATTTTTAGACTATGTGACTGCTTACTTGTTTTTGCAATTGGCTACATTAGATTAGATTAAATTCAAATGTATTGTCATTGCACATGTATAAATACAGAACAACGAAATGCAGTTAGTATCCAATCAGAAGTGCAAAAGGCAGAAAGTTGAGTATAACAATATGAACAGTATGTACAGTTATATGCAGTGTATAAGTTAGGGTAATAAATAAGATGGTTTGAGTTACCATAGTCCACAGGAACAGTGTAGATGTAGTACAGACAATATAAAGGAATATTTTACAAGTCATATGATGTTTAAAAGCAAATATGTTTGGTGAAGAAAACATGTTAAACTGACATGACAACTTTTAAACTATTACTACTGTTAAACAAATGTAACAACATTCCACTAAATACATGAAGATAGGCTACTATTGACTCTTAGTTATTAATTTTGACAATTATATTCAAATTTTTGTGTCTGAAGATGTTGTAACTAGAATATAAATAATGTACATCTGTGCATTATTGGGTCATCATCAGGAAGCAACTGCCTTGTCTCTTGTTACAAAGGGACAGAGATGTCATTCAGGATTGCAATGTACCTGCAGTTTTGATACTAACACTTTTGAATAATGAAATTAGGTGTTTGTTAACCTTCAAAAGTGATGGACATGCTTAGAGGACTGAACTGCAAAAGTGGCTCAACATACTGTACCTGTGCAATGTGCTCTTGCAGGTCAACCAAATGACTAAATGCCCCAAAGTTAAACGGTAGTGCGATGGTGGTTATTTTCACTACTACTTACTACTACTTGTCTACCACTTACTTTGTCAAGTCCTCATGTTCTCAACTTTGAATTTGCATGTTATTGGTGACACTCTGCTCAGAAAGTGAACACATGTAGAGTATGCCCTCACTGTCTATATATCTTACAGAGAATTTAATCAGGAAATTAAAAGCGGATCAGTGTGATCTAGCTAACTAATTATTATTTTTCCCAGGTCCTCAAATTCTGATCCCATCTCCAAATGAGTTACACGGTGAAACAGTGGTGCTTTAAGATGAAACTCTGGACATAGCCTGATTGGGACCAGGTTATGAGCAAAGCTAAGTTACCATGGTGACCTATCCACGCTATAAGAGAGCCATCTTTATAGTAGAGGGAAGCCTGGCTTTAGACTCAACAGACCTCTCTAACACACTAAACTCGCTTTGAAGTTCACCTCTCAGACCTCCCTGTTTTGTGCACATGCTGAGTACATGGGCACATGTAGGGAAAAGGGTTTCTCTGTGCATTACAGTTCAGTTTCAGGCGTTTGTGTAATGCATCATTTGCCATATAATTGAAATATGAGTACAGTGTTGTTTTTGTGCGAGCAATAGGCAACTAAGCACACAGAAATGTGATTAGTAAAATATGGTGATTGATAGTTCCAGTCATAATAATAATAATAATGGTAACTGATAATTAAAATAATCGAACAATAAAAAATGAAGTTGATAATTTTTCACACACACACAAGCTGGATGACAAGAAGGTTCACGCTGCATATGTCTACCTGCATTGGTTCTTTAGTGGAATGAACAGAGTGAGTCAACCTTCCTGTCAGTCATTCAAACTAATTGTCTCAGGACATAGAGGTGGCGCTACTAGTGAGTCGATACAGAGAGCTAGCAGAAAGCAGTATTTTTTTTTTTCAAAACAGAGACAGAGTCTATTTTTTAAGTGGTTTTGGTTATGATTGTTATTTTTATTTAAGTGCAATTTTTGCTAAAAGAGACTGAGATGCCATTTTATTTTTATTTTGTTTTTTTGTCTTGTCTTGTTTAATGTATTATGTTGTATGTTAAAATTATTTTCAAAGCTCTTGAAATTCCAATTGTAATGTTAAATACTATTGAGAAATTAAAGTTAATTGCTTTTGGTATGATGTACTCTCACTATTATGCCATGTAATGAATGAAAAATGTTATTATAATTGTTATTAAATGTTATTATTATATTATTGATTATTGTCAATAATTTGTTGGATAATTATCGTCCAGCAAAATTTGTTATCGTGACAGGCCTAGATATTCCCAAGACTAAACTCTTGATGACATCAGTTACAGACTTTAGTTTTCAACATTTACTTGGACAGTTTTTAGAAATGTTTTTGTTTTGCATCTAAAACAGTGGCTCTCAACTGGCTCTCACCCTTCAATGACAAGCTGCAACCTAAATTACAGAATTTTTTAAAACTTCTCAAATATCAAATTTATTTTATGCGTTACATTTATTTATTCCAATTTTAAAAATGTAAAAAGACTGTGTGTAATGGTTATGAGACTGTAGACCAGGAGTCACCAACATTGTGCCTACTTTTACAAAATAAAAATGGCCGAGTGCTACTCATTTTTGTGACATTTATTTTCATGGCTTATTTTAATGGAAACAAAGAAAATATTCATTCATTTTCTATACCGCTTATCCTCATTAAGGTCGCGGGTATGCTGGAGCCTATCCCAGCTGACTTTGGGCGGGAGGCGGGGTACACCCTGGACTGGTCGCCAGTCAATCGCAGGGCACAAATTTGTTTGTTTTATCAAAACATTAACATTTGTATTGCAGAATGGATTTCTTTCTACTGTAGTGTTCTTGTCACAGTTAGGCTTGATCATTGCGGTGATGACCCCAGGATGCGTGAGACTCAAACCCAAAAGCAGTTAAAGAAAGTGTTTTAATAATACTTGCTGCAGTGCAGTTGTAGGCATCTCTAACAAACAGATGAACACTAACCAGAAAGCAAGAGGCATGGAAAGCAGTCCTTCACCAACGGCAAACAAACGACACTGCTCCAACACAGACAGAAGCCACTGGCTCAACTAAATAATGACATGAAACGAGGTGCAGGTGTGCAGGAGCAGAAAAGTAAGGTGGATGACAGAATGGAAACAGGAATTAACTAAAAAATAAAGGCATGAAACAGGAACAAAGGCCTAATAATGGAAACTAAACAGAGTGACACGCAAACTAAAACCCAGAGTGTGACAGTTCTCACATTATTAACTGAAAACATAAATGAAAAGCAGGCTTGCAGGCGCCTCATGTGGTTGTGGGGGAATACCTGGTGCCCGTGGGCACCCTGTTGGTGACCCCTGCTGTAGACCAACCCTCTGCCTAGGCAAATAGATTGAATATGGCCATAAACAATACCATCATACTGTACCTGTTGGTAATCATTGTGGGCGGAATTTCCCCACGAACTTTTGCTTTATGCCGCGCTGTTCTTCAGTAGCTACAGTGGTGGGAAAAAGTGTTTACCCTCTTTTTGATTGTTATTGTTTATCACACTTTAATGTTTCAGATCAATTACTCATGTTTAGTCAATTACAATACAACTGAATAAAAAAGGTAGTTTTTAAATGAAACTTTTTATTATTAAGAAAAAAAATCCAAACATACATGGTCTTTTGTGTAAAGGTGATTGTCACCTACAACTAATAACTGGATGGGCCACCGTTAGCAGTAATTAAAAGCAAGCGTTAACTTGCAATGATTCTCTTACAGTGATGTGGAAGAATTGTAGCCCACTCATCTTCACAGAGTTATTATAATTCAGCACATTGGAGGGTTTCCTAGCATGAACCACTTTTGTAATGTCATGCCACAGTATCTCAATAGGATTCAGTCAGAACTTTGACTAGACCACACCAAAGTATTCATTTTGGGAGGTTTTCCATTCAGAGGTGGACGTGCTGGTGTGTCTTGGATCATTGTCCTGTTGCAGAACCCAAGTTTTTTTCAGCTTGAGGTCACTTACAGATGGCCAACCATTGTCCTTCAGGATATTTTGGTAGACAGCAAAATTCATGGTTCCATTTATCACAGGAAGTCTTCCAGGTTTTGAAGCAGCCAAACAGCCCCAGACCTTCACACCAACACCACCATATTTTACTGTTGGTATGATTTTCTTTTTCTGAAATGTGCTGTTACTTTTACGCCAGATATAAAGGGACACACATCTTCCACAAAGTTTGACTTTTGCCACTTTAGTCCACAGTGCATTTTCCCAAAAGTCATGGAGATCATCTGGATGTTTTCTGGCAAAATTGAGGCTAGCCTAAATGGGTTTTTTTTGTTCAGAAGTGGGTTTTTTTTTTTTGGAACTGTGTCATCCATGTTGTTTTTGTTTTTGTTTATAGCGGAGTCATGAACACTGACCCTAACTGAGGCAAGTAAGTCCTGAAGTTCTTTGGATGTTGTTGTGGGGTCTTTTGTGACCTAATGTGTGAGTTGTCGCTGCACTCTTGGGGCAATTTTGGTCGGCAACTTCTGAAGGCTCACCACTGTTCCATGATTTTCGCCATTTGTGGATAATGGTTCTTGCCGTGGTTCATTGGAATAACCTAACTAAGTAAAGTTATACACATTGCCATATAGGTTTGGATTTTTTTCTCCCTTTAATAAGAAAAAGTTTTATTTAAAAACTGCATTTTATGTTCCGTTGTGTAGTCATTTACTAATTTTAATTTGTTTGAGCCAAAACAAATAAGAGTGACAAAAGTGCAAAAAAACAGACATCAGGAAGGTGGCAACTACTTCTTTGCACCACTGTATTTAGCTATATGTCAGACAGTCAGCGCCTTAAGTTCGCACCAAGTGTCCTTCTCTCTCGGTTGAGTCTCGGAGCTTGACCAAGTTGCCCATAAACATAGCACTCACCTTGTGGTGGCATACCAAGCAAATAGCACTGACAAAAACCCAGTGACCCACTGAAAACAGCTCTTATGACCCACCAGTTGAGAATCATTGATCTAAAGCACTAGGGCCCAAACATTTAGTACTGATTTAATGGTAGGGATTTGGGCGAGTGGATTGAAGCTGCTTGTTATATGGCAATATGTACTGAAATACGGCATACTAGAGACCTTTTTGTTATGCAAAGCTCTTTTGGTAGAACACTAAAACTACTCTCTCTCTCTGGTAAAAAAACAAAAAAAGAGGAAATAGACAATTAAAAAAGTTTTACTCAAATGAGGATGACCAGTAAGTACTCTAGCCCTTCTTGTCGGTTTACATTTTAATGTACATTTGTTTGTTTTACTGTGGCTATGTTTTGCCAAAAATGCCCTTTTATTTTAATAACCTGGATGTGTGGATTGTAGGTTATTTTAAGTGGCTTGGTGCTTTATTTTTCATGTATGCTAACTTTGGTATAAGAAATTGTTGTGTTGTTACAGTTTCAACCAAATGAGAGGTTGGCTTCGAAAATATGATTTTTGGCATAGTTATTACCAATGGTTGACATGCAGTAATTTTGATCTGGAAAAGTTTACAACACTTTAATAATATATATCGTTGGTTTGTTTCCAATCTGTAATGTTAACCTAATTTTGCACATAGTGTTTTACTCCCACAACCAACATCAGCTAGAAGCTCATCATCATCGCTACTGAGTGTTGTACACATGCCCTGCCTTAATTCCTACACTGTGGCCGACACCGCTTCACTGTGAACATCACGGAGCAACTATTCCTGCTTAGTCTGAATTTAAGGGTGTTAATTACCATACAGTGGTGTGAAAAACTATTTGCCCCCTTCCTGACTTTTTATTATTTTGCATGTTTGTCAAAAAAAATGTTTCTGATCATCAAACACATTTTAATATTAGTCAAAGATAACACAAGTAAACACAAAATGCAGTTTTTAAATGAATGTTTTTATTATTTAGGGAGAAAAAAATCCAAACCCACATAGCCCTGTGTAAAAAAGTAATGTAAGTAAAAAGTAAAGTAAGCACCTTCCAAAAAGTTCAACTTTTGTCTCGTCAGTCCACAAGATATTTTCCCAAAAGTCTTGGCAGTCATCGAGATGTTTTTTAGCAAAATTAAGACGAGCCTTAATGTTCTTTTTGCTTAATAGTGGTTTGCGTCTTGGAACTCTGCCATGCAGGCCGTTTTTGCCCAGTCTCTTTCTTATAGTGGAGTCGTAAACACTGACCTTAATTGAGGTAAGTGAGGCCTGCAGTTCTTTAGATGTTGCCCTGGGATCTTTTGTGACCTCTCGGATGAGTTGTCTCTGCGCTCTTGGGGTAATTTTGGGCGGCCTGCCACTCCTAGGAAGGTTCACCACTGTTCCATGTTTTTGCCATTTGTGGATAATGGCTCTCACTGTGGTTTGCTGGAGTCCCAAAGCTTTAGAAATGGCTTAATAACCTTTACCAAACTGATAGATCTCAATTACTTTTGTTCACATTTGTTCCTGAATTTCTTTGGATCTTGGCATGATGTCTAGTTTTTGAGGTGCTTTTGGTCTACTTCTCTGTGTCAGGTAGCTCCTGTTTAAGTGATTTCTTGATTGAAACAGGTGTGGCAGTAATCAGGCCTGGGGGTGGCTACAGAAATTGAACTCAGGTGTTATAAACCACAGTTAAGTTATTTTTTAACAAGGGGGGCAACCACTTTTCACACAGGGCCATGTAGATTTGGAGTTTTTTCTCTCCCTTAATAACGTAAACCTTAATTTAAAAACTGCATTTTGTGTTCAATTATGTTTTCTTTGACTAATAGTTAAATGTTTCTGCTCATAAAAAATAGTTAAGTGTGACAAATATGCAAAAGAATAAAAAGTCAGGAAGGAGGCAAATAGTTTTTCACACCACTGTATGTGTTTCGGTTGTACACTAACTATGCATGCATGCTGACTTGCAGACATGTGATTGCCCTCTTAAGACTCTTCTTTGTGTTTCTGTTTTCATGCCTCTTGGAGTAGAAACATTCCTGCATTGAAATGCTTTTATTGGTTAGACTTTAGTCAGGCAAGCTTTAATTTGGTAAAATTAGATATATGTGTCTGTGTGTTGTGTGTACAGATAATTAAATATTACCAAATGAATTTGAATGATAGATTTAATTAGGTTTTCTGGAGATAAATAGTCACGTAATTAGCTCCCAGATATTGCAAACTTGGGTGGTTTCAAACTAGCACCCTTTGAGGCACTTTGTTTTACCTCTTGGTGGAATTGGTTTGGTCGGGCTTAAACTAGATAAACCAGTCTGGTCATTTAGGTCTTGGTATGAATACACTGTAGCATGCTCAATTGTTGAAGACAATTATCCATGTTGTCTGATTTTTTTTTCTTCACTATTCTATACACCAAACCTCATTTTTTACATTGTGACCAACAAGAGACACAGCAATCGTAATTGGTTTGATGATTATGATTTAGTCCTACTGGGTGGAGAATTGGACCAAGTTTACAATCCCATCCCAGAAAACGTGAACTACTCATTGTTTTTGTATCACTTTGACCTAAATTTTTGTTAGCCATGTCATTTCAAAAAGTGTCCCAAATGTAGATATTTGTTTCAGACCATAAGTGACTAGGAGTGACTGTTGAAGTTGAACAGCTGATGGAGGGACCAAGCGAGACTGGAGAAAGACAGCTGAATGTGGACAAACAGAACAAAATAACTGGCATTTTTGGCATGTCAGTTGGAAAAGGGCACAAAAAAGGCTAAATGTTGCGACCAAGAGGCTATGATGCCAACTTGACTTTAAATGGGATACTCCGTATGTGTACTTTTTGTAGTAGTCGTATAATTGTGTCCTTAACCAATATTCTTGAAAGATAAGACCAATCAAGCTGTATACTGTATTTTCACTATCCAATCAATCTGTTCTGTTCTCGTAGCATGAGGCTTGACCTCTCAACTTTGAGCATTTGATACAAAAATGTTTTGCTCATGAAAAAAATTATTGCAGAACATCAAAACTGCTTGAATTGCAACATGCAAAAAACCTCCATCATGTTAGCAGTAATTTTGCCCATCATCCATAATCCTTATGTGACCCATGAACACACATATCTTTCTACAGTATTTTGTATGTGCTCTAAAGATATAAAAAAGACAGCTAAGAATGCATGTAATGGGATAGAACTATCCTGCCTAGATAACCTTCTGGAAAGACCTCCATAAACGCCGACAAACCATTTACATTTACGTAATGTGACATGCATATTAACTAAGCAACATCGACATTGCTATTATCATTATTATTAACATTGTTATGGTGATTGAACTACAACACAACCACATTGACACTTAGCCTGAACACACTGGATAGAAACTAGTGGCTAGCTTATAATTCTGATATTCATCTCTTTGGAATGACCGTGCTAATGTTCTCAGCAGTTGATGGTCCAAAGCTTGGCAGGTATCAGTACAAAAAAAACAATGGTAAGCCCCCCTGCTGAAACCTGATGTTCCACTTCCTCATCAGGTACTTCCTGCTTCTCCAAAGCAGGAAGCTCAGTCGTGACCCATAAGATGCCCTACTCAATAATCCTCTACAGCAGTGCTTCTCAAATAGTGGGGTGGGGTGGATGCGGTTACCTGCTAGGAGGGCGTGAAACGCAGGGAGCACTTTCAATGTTACTGCATAGCTGCTAACATGTACAAATTTATCGTACTCAAGATTAGACTCTTGAATATGCTTGTATGCTTCACAGCTCTCCATTTTGTTGCATTTTCCTAGTTCAGTTTCAAGTTCAGTTTGTACATTACAGATGAATAAATACATACTATCAGTTGCTCAATAGTATTTCAAATCGGGCTTGTGTGAAAACATTTCTTTTTTCATTTCTGTTTTGCTCATGACAAAAAATAATTGTAAACCACTGCTCTACATTGAAGGCTGTTGTTATTGAGATGATGAGTTCTAGTTTATTTGCCAACGTTTTTACCCCCGCTCAGTGTTGAAACCCATATTGAACCCCACATTGATACCACAATTTATGAAAGGCTCCTGTTGTCTAGACTTGACAAATCTTTTGCCTTGGGGACATTCTCAGTAGAAGAGTGCATGATTTATGGGTCCAACTGCAATGCAACACTTGCATTCTTTGGTGTGTTTTTCCAGGCAAAAACGGCAAAGATGTTATCTTCTCAGCTGGTCCTGGCCATCATTATGGTGACCATACAGGCTCAACCCTTGATTAAACACACCCAAATTAGCTATGTGGGGGAACTTGTAGCCAGTCCGGCCTTCTCGGCAGCTGAGCTCTCAATTCTGCATTCTGCATTGCTCAGCCCCTCTGTTGAATTTGTTAGAGGAGAGTATCCTCCTTAGCAATGTTATATTGTAAGCGTACAATAACATATTGACTGGACTATCATATGCTGTCCAATTCTTGATGGTGTAATGGTACAGTATTCTGCCTTTTATGGCAGAAGGGCATGGGTTTGATTCCCAGCAAGTGTGGTGTCAGTAAGGGTATGTGGAAAACTAAGCCAAAACCATTCGTGTTGTGATTTGCTGTGGCCACCCCAGACAATATGGGGAAAAAAAGACATATACATACTGTATACACGTATCATGTACTGTCTATTACTGTAACTGCCAAGCCCTATCTAACCTACAAATACATTGCTGTACTACACTGTACCCCACACTTAATGGTTTATTTTACACCATAAAATAACCTGTCAAACAGAGTAATTGCATTCCAGCGACATTGGTGGCGTAAGGGTTCACATAGTTGCAGTTGCCGTAGGCTCAATTCCCACTCAGTGGTCCATTCACAATTGCCTTGTGATTGACTGGCAACCGGTCCAACTTTTTCATCTAATGGTTGTAGAAAGTTATTAGTTATTAAGAGTATACTGCTTAGTAATGATTACCCTGTTACATTACAACAAAAAAGATTCTGGGTTATTATAGGGATTTTTCTATGAGAAGTCTAAATGCTCTCTCTGTGTCTGCCCGGAATGGTGAATGGTTATTTCTCATTTTAGTCTTTAGTCGTTTTCTTGCTCTGTAATCTTTGCTTTACTGAAGGCAGCTGTAAATATCTGCTTGCTGACTGTTCATCTTGTTGACGCCTATTCAGTTAGTTGCCGGGTGATTTGAGCAGGTTTAGAAAATTTAGTGTAGTGTTCCATCTCGAAGATTGACAGTGTTAGTCCCTTCTCCCATCACTCAACCGTCATCCAAAGGCAAACACTAGACACGTTTCTTAAAATAAAGCATTAGACCTCCACCAGTGTCCCCTGTGCTCCCAACCAGCATCATTTGGGCCCCTGTTTCACGTGAATGGTTTCCTCCAAGTGCCACTAGAGGTCACAGCGTGGGCCTCAGGGTCTTTGTTATGGCCCACAATGGCTCTATTCTCTAATAGCGGTGAAACTTTCTAAAAGCTGCGAGACATTGGACACCATTGTGGCTCATGGTAACATGAGGCAGCTGCACAGACACATGGGAGCGCCCGCGGGTGTTCATGTAGGCTTAACTAAATTACATTTGAGATGGTTTGGGAATGCTCACATGCTGAGTGATACTTGATGTAGTAAAGCAGTTGAGATATCTATGACATATAGCCTGACCTCTAAAATGTCACTAAAGGCACTGGGTTTTATTAGCCAGCTGTTGTTCTTGTTTCATATATGCAAATTATTTAATGACATCAGGTTTTACAAGCTTTAAAGGCCTCAATACCTTCTTTTATGGCTTACCGTACACTTTCATAAAGAGGCCCAATCTAGTTGGAAACACAGCACTTACACGTGTAAGGTTCTTGTCCTTGGGATCTAATTTCGTGAGTTGGGCAGTTTGGCGCAGGCTATGCAGTGGTAATTTCGTCCAGCGTAACACCGTGCATGGCCAATTTGGTAATTTGGTAGACCGAGGCTTGCCGCGATGGGTGTGTCGGCATAGCAGGGGGAGGTGCCGACAGATTCAGCCTGGCGTAGTGACAGTTTTGTGCCAAAAGGCTTTGCCTCCAACCTGGTCTACTCTCGGCGCAAACCGAAGAGCAGCCGGTCTAGTGGTAATTTGGCTGACTAGCACAAGTCACCAAAACCCCAAATGCTGGTTTACACAATGTCAGGCACGTTTGAATGCATTTAATAATCACAACAAACACTGTCTAAAATATTTGAATCAACACATACATTTTGATCTATACTGACTTTCCCGTCTGCCTCTGTCACGCCCTCTCCACCACCTCATCTAGTCCCGAATCACCACACGCTTGGCAATATGTCTTTTACGCACTGTGGCTTCGGATTTCATCCCCATTATACATAGTTTTTGTTCATTCATATTACATATATTATATTACATATTAATATTACAAATATAGGTTACTACGAGTGTCTTTATTAGCGGGGAAAAAATGCTTACCTTACCTTACCGTGTGCCTACGGTGCACTGATGTGTTTTTGTTTTGCCTTCTTCTGACATCATTGAACCATTTTTTTTTCACTGGGCAATGGTTCTCAGTACATAAGGGCAAACCTGATATACGATAGTTGTAATCTCCTCCCGGGCCACTTGCTTCATCACCTGTGGCGGTCTGCTCGCGTGACCATATATTCGACCACTGCGAGTTTGGACCTCATGGACCAAACATCACTTTCCATCTGGGAGAAGTTTGGCTGTCTTCCACTGTCTTCATCCATATTCAACAAAACTTGCAATTCGCTTCGTCAGCGGCGCATTGAAAGCTGTGGAGAGGAGTTCATTTGATTGGTGAACATTTGACCCGGCTGTGTTAAATACAGTCACGCCTTCTCTGCTCCTTCTTTGCCATTTGCGCCAGTAGGAGGGACGGTGGCATACTTACGCCAGGCTGCACGTGGCACGAAATTGCAAAATAGGCCTAAAACACGCCCATTAGTCAGGCACAAGAACAGGCTTCGCTTGGTCTATGAAATTAGAGCCCCATGTATTAATCTTCATGTACTATTCAGATTTACAAATAGGATTTTGTCCGTAAAAATTACATGTTAGGGATGTTTAATATTGGCTGTTTTGCCAATATCCAATATGCCTATATCGTCCAACTTTCAATTTCCGATTACGAATATCAACCGATAACGATATGTCTAACATCACATATCTCCTGTTGTGGAATTAACACATTCTGGTGACCCATGGTATTGTTTTAGACATTCACCGAGTGTAAACTTAATGCCGATATTTACCGATATTCCTTTTCTTGCCAATGTTGGGTCGATAATGTCGGTGGGCCGATATTATCAGACATCCCTTATTACATGCAAATGCATCATGGCCAATTATGTCAGACGACAACTATATGACTAGACAATGTTGTCATATATAAACACTGTAATTATCTCCATCCCTAACTTATTTGCCTTCAGATTTACTTCATAATATAAGTTCTGACAAAGTTTGGGCCTAATTAGGTAAAAAAAAAAACATGTTTGGACCTTTGCCCTCCTTGTTCTTCCAGTCACCTGCATGGCTATGATGGAAAAATTTCATAGGTTTCATGTGCTATCCTTCATTTCACAGAACTCAAAACAGGCAAGAGATGGCAAAAGTTTCCAAAAGTCCTCATTTTTTCCATGTAAAGTCATTCACAGGCAAACACATGAAATGTACACATTTTGTGTCAGAAAACCTAGACTGTTGAAGTTGAATTACACATGAATTGAAGGACACTTAATGCCAAGAGGCAGAGGTCGCACATTAGCATGTCTTAAATGCTAACTAATAGAAAAAGTAAGTCAGAATGCTCATGACTGATCGTTTGTCTCTGTAAGAAAACGTGAGTTGACTGTAATCGGATCTCTTCTGTGGTGAGATCATGTCGGAGGCCTGCCAGTGGTCCTCCCATTCGACGCAATGTGTTTCTCCCTCACATTTAACCTCCTAAAAGTCAACAATCCTTTTCTTATTACAAGGTAAAAAGCTGATTCCAGCAACAACAAAGCATTTTCCCAAGCCTTTTGTGTAGCAAGTGTTGTGCAGCCTTGTTGTAATGCAAATTAACTGCATTTGTTGATCAGCTGATCGATGTGAAGCCAATAAAATATTTTTGCACTTTAAAACCTTCAAATATCCATTTTAATATGCAGCACACAATTGCAACACTGGAGTTGCTCTGGCTCTTCCACCATTACTATAGAGCACTAAAGCAGCTGAACTGTGGTTACCATTAAAACCTATTGTGCGCACAATGTTGTGTATCAGCAATATATCTGCACAAACAAAAAGTCACTGCTTACATGTAGTAGTTTTGCATGTTATGTGTTTATGATGCCTTCACATTTATCCACTTTTTTTTTCACAGCAACAACAGTACCTCAGATGGACTTGAGATAACCTCACCAGTCTCTCCCGGTCTTCTTCTGGACCTGATCCCCCTCAGGATGGCAGATCTCACCGGGCTGAGCCCTGGGTCAGCAGGGGCCGGTGGGGTTGAGGTTGACGCCTGCAGCTTGGAGATAGAGAGAAAGTATGACATCATCCCTGCTGTCATCTGTTCCATGTGTTGCCTCTTTGGCATCATCTACTGCTTCTTTGGTGAGAACCCCTTTTTGCACCTTTTCTTGGAACCATGAACCACAATCAAAATGACACCTGACATCTAGGGGTGTAACGATTCATCCACTACATCGATGTATGGATTAGTATTCCTATGATCCAACTACATCTGTGTTCACCAAAATGTCATTCCAGACAAAATATATCGATCTAACATAATTTAAAAGGTAATCAATCGATTTGTGTCAGATTTATACTGTGTTGGACCACACAAAAGTTGGGTCCAACTTTAAGCATTTCAAACTCCTGGATGGAAGCTTCTGGACAAGATTAAAGGTATGCTCACGTGCATGTGTGTGTTCTGGTTGTCTGACTGTTTCGAGTTGCAGTGAAACAGTGCTTCTCAAATAGTGGGGCGGGCCTTCCTGGGGGGGAATTGTGAACTCTCAGGGGGTGCGTGAGAGGTAGGGCGTACATTCAGGGTTACTGTAGACTGGCCAACAAATGCAATTTGACTACGTACATTTGTATGCTTCTCGCCCCCCAACCCCCACCCTTGGCCTTCCGGCTCAGCTCTCTCTTCACCACGACGGTCCGGTACAGTGACCACATTACTGCTGACGCTGCACCGATCCATCTGTCGACCTCACGCTCCAACCGTCCCTCACTCGTGAACAAGACCCCGAGATACTTGAACTCCTCCACCTGACGCAAGACCTCACTCCCAACCTGGCGGGTCCCAACCACCCATTTCCGACTGAGAACCATGGCCTCGGATTTGGAGGTGCTGAGTCTCATCCCAGAAGCTTCACACTCAGCTGCAAACTGCTCCAGTAAACGCTGAAGGTCACAGCCTGACGAGGCCATAAGATCCGCAAAGACGAGATCCTAAGGTCACCTAGCTGGACTCCCTCAAAGCCTTGACTGCGCCTAGAAATTCTGTCCATGAAGATTATGAACAGAATCGGTGACCAAGGGCAGCCTTGGCGGAGGCCAACGTTCACCGGAAACAAGCTCGACTTACTGCTGGCAATGCGAACCAGGCTCCTGCTTCGATTGTACAAGGACCGAAAGGCACGTAGTAGCGGACCACCAATCCCGTACTCCCGGAGCACCCCCGACAGGACACTAGGAGGGACACAATCAAATGCCTTTCCCAAGTCTACAAAGCTCATGTAGACCGGTTGGGCAAACTCCCACATACCCTCCAGTACCCTTGCAAGGGTGTAGAAGTGGTCCAGTGTTCCGCGACCAGTGTTCCGCGACCGGGACAAAAACCACATTGCAACTCCTGTAACCTAGGTTCTACTAACGGTCGTACCCTTCTCTCCAGCACCCTGTAGTAGACTTTCCTAGGGAGGCTGAGGAGTGTGATCCCCTATAGTTGGAACACACCCTCCGGTCACCCTCAGAGGTCAGCAAGCCCCTGTCCGCACTGTAAACAGTGTGACCTAGGGACCGCTTCCCCTTTCTGAGGTGTCAGACGGTTTGGCAGAACCTCTTCGAGGCCGACCGAAAGTCGTGCTCCATAGCCTCACCAAACTCCTCCCACACCCGGGTTTTTGCCTCAACCACTGCTGTAGCCGCATACCACTTGAGCTGCCCCTACCTGTCAGCTGCTTCGAGAGTCCCGCAAGCCATCCATGCTTGATAGGACTCCTTCTTCAGCTTGACAGCAGCCCTAGTCCCCGGTGTCCACCACCGGGTGTGGGTCTTACCGCCACGACTAGCACCGACCACTACACGGCCGCAACTACGACAGGCTGCCTCAGCAATGGAGGCACGGAATACAGCCCATTCAAACTCAATATCCCGGTCCTCCCTCGAGATCCTGGCGAAGCTCTGCCGGAGATGAGAGTTGAAGACTCGACGAACGATCTAATCCAACTCATTACCAGGTGGTGGTCAGTTGACAGCTCAGTCCCTCTCTTCACCCGCGTGCCCAGAACATGCGGACGCAGGTCTGATGATACGACCACAAAGTCGATCATAGACCTGCGACCTAGGGTGTCCTGGTGCCAAGTGACCATATGGACATCGTTATATTCAAACATGGTGTTTGTTATGGACAAACTGTGGTTCGCACAGAAGTCCAGCAACAACACACCGCTCGGGTTCAGATCAGGGAGGCCGTTCCTCCCGACCACGCCCCTCCAAGTCAGACTGTCATTGCCCACATGGGCGTTGAAGTATCCCAGTAGAACTATGGAGCCACCAGCTGGGGTGCTCTCCACCTCTGATAGACTCCAAGAAGGCTGGGTACTCTGAATCGCCGTTCGGCGCATACGCACACACCACAGTCAGGACCCTTTCCCCAACCCGAAGGCGTAGGGAAATAACCCTCTCGTTCACCAGGGATGACTCCAGCACAGAGACACCAAGCCGGGGGGCTATTAATAAGCCCACCCCAGCTCGCCGCCTCTCCCCTGCAGCAACTCCAGAGTAGAACAAGGTCCAGCCCCTCTCAAGGAATTTTGTTCCAGAGCCCAAACCTCAGAGTACAGAGCCTGTTCCACAAGCTCGGGCTCCTTCCCCACCAGAAAAGTGACATTCCATGTCCCAAGAACCAGATTTAGCCACCAAAGACCAGGTCGCCTGGACACCCGCCCTCGACCACTGCCCAAATCGCATGGCACCGGACCCTTATGCTTGCCCCTGCAGGTGGTGGGTCCGCAGGGAGGAGCTCCCGTGTTGCTTCTTCAGGCTGGGCCCGGCCAGGCCCCACGGGTGAAGGCCTGGCCACCAGGCGCTTGCCTGCGAGCCCCTCCCCCAGGCCTGGCTCCAGGGTGAGGCCCCAGTGTCCCACATCTCAGCGAGGTGCAGTCACTCCTCTTGGTTTTAATCATAAGGGTCATTAGGAGACTTTAGATGTGAAAGTACATGTCTGATGGAGCTCTGGCAGGACTTCCAGGTCGCACGTTGCTGGGCTCCAAGTGAGCAAGCAGTCGGAGTAACCTGGTGTCTTGTACCGCTGAGAAAGGCTGGTCATCTAGTCCAATGAACTCAAAACTTACAACGCAAAACTCACTGATATGGAGCATCAGCGTGGGATCACGTACAGCAGTAGCTGTGGCTGTAGCATTTTTGAATCGCAAAAGCTGTTAACTTGTTTTGTCGGAGCAAATGAGGCTGTGTGTGCCACTCATACGGTGTGAGTTGTGCTTTAGTGCTTGTTAATGCAACCATTTTAGATTGGTATCAAAAGGTAGCTATCTCACGCCAGAGTCAAAACCTTTTGTCAACAGATCACACTTCCGGCCGCACATCTTGTCTAATAGTGGTAATAACAGAAGGGTGTCGTACAAATAGCTTACAATAATAAAGCTATTATTGCTATTATTATTTTAACTACAAGCATGGATGTGATTATTTGAGGATTTTGTAGCAATAAAAAATGAGTCAAGCAACATTCGTTCCTGAAATACAGGGTACAATTGTCCAATAACGTATTGCGTCAATAAATGTAAGGATTTTTGCATTCATTTTATTTTTTTTACTGACACTGGGTCTGGGTCTCACCTATAAGTCCTTCTGTAAACTTCAACTTCTCCAGAACTCTACTGCCTGGATTGAACTAAAACTCCTTCATTTCATCACATCACCCCCATCCTACAGAACCTTCACTGGCTCCCAATCCAGCTGAGAATAGACTACAAAATCCTTCTACACCCCTTCAAGTTCATACATAACCTCAGCCCTCCCTACCTGAGTGATCTCCTACACATTGCCACTCCAGCTCGCTCCCTCAGATCGTCCTTCTCCATTTACCTCACTGTGGCCTCTGCTTGCCTCAGCACCATGGGGAGCTTTCAGCCGCTCTGCTCCCAAACTCTGAAACTCCCTTCCATCCAGAATCCAGCATCACCCAAAATATTGACTTACTCCCCATTTTCATATCCAGACTCAAAACCCACCTGTTCAAGATTGCATATTCGCCTTCACCTTTTTCCTTTGTGCAGTGTCGTTGGTTTTTAGAAAGGCGCTTATAAATGAAAAGTATTATTATTATCCATCCATACATACATTTTCTATGCCGCTTATCATCACCATAATCTCACCATACTTTTTCTCAAAAAAGGATGGTAATACTAAAGCCAGCTAAATTAATATATTTGCTACATGTTGATACATTTCATGATTGATGTTTGCCCCAACCCTATTTAAAACTGCACTTTTCCGTCATGTCTCAACCCCTCATTGCATGTGTGTCTTCTTGCAGGTTATCGCTGTTTCAAGGCAGTCATGTTCCTGTCTGGACTGATGTTTGGCTCCGTCATCATCTTCCTGCTGTGCCACAAGGAGCATGTGTTGGACACGCAGCTCAGCGTGGAGGCCAGCGCAGGCATCGGCCTTGGCATTGGCCTTCTCTGTGGCCTGGTGACTATGCTGGTGCGCAGTGTTGGCCTCTTCATGACGGGCCTCCTGCTGGGCCTCCTCCTGGCTCTGGCCGCCTTGCTGGTTACTGAGCAGTTCTACATGCCCACCACCGTGTGGATACCTCTGGGGGTGCTGCTGGGATCAGGCATGCTGTTCGCCGTGTTGACGCTGCAGTGGCAAAAGCTCTTCACTGTCATTTCCACGTCGGTGTTTGGCGCAGCCATCATGACAGTGTGCGCTGACTACTTTGTGGAGATGCTGGCTTTGGCCACATATGTGTACGAGTGCTTGCGCCTCACTCCTGGACCGCCTCCCTGCTGGTACAGCTGGGTCATTTTGGGGATCTGGCCTGCCCTTAGCCTCATCGGAGTCCTGGTGCAGTGGAAACTGACAGACAACAGCTTCTCACACACCGAGGGTAAGGATGAACTAGCGATGGGACTGTTTATGATGAAGCCAACAGTCTCCCTCTTCTCCTAGTTGTTTTGAGTCGGCGTCAGAAGAGAGTGCAGCTGATGCGCATTAGAGAGAAGGACGCCAAGAAGCGACAGCAGGCAGGTGGGCAGGAAGGCACGTACCGCCGTAAACCCACCCCAGTGAAACGTTACGCTGGGGACCTTCTGGCACCGGTCAGTGTCACCCAACATGGCGTGTGCTGTGGTTACTGTCAACCTTGTCTTCTTAATCCTTGCCTACAGTCCAGTGGGCTCTTGGAACTCAAATGTATTTTTTAGGACACATGGCTTTTCTAAGGACATAAAATAGAAATACAATCCGAGGGTCAAACTTTTGCTATTATAATTTTATACAGGGCCATTTTAGGTAACATTTTATCATGCTAACTAGTGAGAGAGCGTATTCAGATAGGTAGTATTTGATTAATTAATTGATTGTGTTAATCACAATCAGTGTTAATCACATATTGAAACAAACATTGAGGCAAAATTGTGCACCCTACTTGGCTGCAACCAGCAGAGGTGCTGTTTTCTCAACTCGCTATGAAGTACAACTTTTGGACAAATATTCTCTCATTCCATTAAAAGTGATATGCAAAAATAACAACCAATGATTTGAACTTGAATGTCTTGCAATATCAATCAACGAAATGTAGTTAAATGCCCATCCCTAATACACAAACTCTCAAAGTCTAAGAAAAGGAAAAAAATACTTTTGGGTTCCGAGGGTCCTATTATAGTTTCTACTATGTTTTTCTCTTTGTATCCCAAACATTGTTGTGTTCCTCACACTATTCTGCCTCTGATTTTGTGTCTTTTAGAGCTACCTACAAAGTTTACGGGATAGACAAATGGGCACCGGCACTTCCCTTAGCAGCCAGAGCACGGCCAACCAGACCATGATCGACCTGGACTGTGACACTAGCTCCACTGTGCCCCTCACAGCTACAACACCTGTCATCAGGGTCTGAGCAGCATCATTAAAAAAAAGGACATTCTAGTTTTGCGATAGCAGAACATGTGAGCCAATTCATGCTGTGCGTTTGTTTCCTATCTTTATGTGGTTATGAAGGAGGGATGCTGCTTTGTACTGGTAAGAATGAAGATTTAAAAACCACTATAGACACTAATTGCTGCCCTTAAATGCCAGGAGGCATAATGGGCAGTAAGTAAGTAATAAAGACACCAACTGCACAAGGTCATCCATTTCCTCCTATCATCTCTTTCATACATAACAGAGCCTGGTGTGCATGTCCATCAGGTCGTAGTAAATCTGAAGTGTACTGTACTTCAAAGTTAGTCACATTGCCATTAAGTGTTGCGTTATTACTGTGTCACTGTGAGAGTTTAGCAGTACATGCAAGTTTTTGTTTGAGTGAAATATGACATTACAATCAGTTCTTAAGCATATAAAAGCTCTTTTTAGCAGCACTCTGAGTCTGTGAAAAGTTCTAGTTGTGTATGTGTGTGTGTGTGTGTCTTATAATTTATTTGTCATTCATCCAAGTACATGGTAGTGATGGACAATTTGGAAATTGGTAGCTGTTTTAAAGTTGTTACCCACGTTGTTTGACTTTTGCTGGGACAATTGGACTTCTTACCAGACTGTAAATACCTGTTGATAGAATTGAATTCAATACACGTGTTTGATACTTGTTATTGGTTGCTGTGTTTTTCCTCTTTACCCTCTTAGCAACTGGACTTTTCTCTGGCAATAAAGAGGTCATTGGAAGGATTTCCTATTCTGGAGTTGGTTGTAGCTGCCATGCAATGTGCAGCCAAGATTTTTTTCTTTTTGCTCACACAAGGCAGGACAAAACAGCCTTTCATTACTTCTCTTTTAATGAGTGTTTGCATCTGAACACTGTTTTTGTTTTTTACTGCTGGCATCACTTTTTGGTTAATTGTGCCAAATATTAGCAGATACGAATACAGTGCGTGCTGTTTTGTAGCGACCCAGTGGTAGAAGTGTACAACAAAAGCACTGATCAAGAAAGCACACTCCCATCATCGTGTTACATGCTGCTTCAAGTATCAAGACTCATAATGCAACACATATGTTTGAGAGAAAAGCCAAAGGCCTCACTTTGATTTCTCCATTAGCTCATTCACAACCTTACATAATCGTCACGGTCAAGAAAATATAACAATGAGCTGCAGGTTTGTGTCAACAAGTTGACAATCCTCACTGCATGTTGGCGCCACAATCGTCACTCTGCTATCTGCTGCCACCCTGTGGCCACTCCTTAGCATCGCATCCAACGCTCTTTCTTACTGAGCGGGTATCCTCTGTCCACGATCAGCAGCTCATTGACACGCCAGTAGTCATCTCCCCTGAAGAAGAATATCTTTCCGTTGGTCCAGGTGAAGGCGGCGTCTGGGCTGGACGGTACGCCACTAAAAAGCATGCTGAGTGGTCTGGACTGGTAAGCTAATATGTTGTACTTCAGCTCATCCCACTGCCAGAAGTTGGAACCCTGCAAAAGGCGGCGCCATGAAACACCATTCCCGAGAGGCAATAAGAAACTAATGCATAAATTGTACCTTAATGAAGATTAACTTCTTGTTCTTCTCCAAGTACAAAGCTGCATCAATGTTAGGAGGAACACGGTGCACCGTCTTAGGGTAGCCATAATCCAGCATAAAGCCAGTGTACCTCCAGACTTTATCACCTACCCCCAGGCACAGCACACTCTTAGAGAACGCAATTTCACGGCATGTGACAACAGGTCGAGTACCTTTCAGAAAGTAGGTCTTATTGGTCCTTGGAGAATGCACTGCTGCGTTCAAGTTCCCAGGGAGCTCCTTCCACAGCCTGTTTATCTTTATTGGTGTGTTGTGTCCAAGATCGGTGATGGTCCACATGTAGTTTCCACTGAAAGCAAAGGTTTTCTTCCAAGGACCTGAGTGAACAAGCGGAACAATTCTAATGTTGTAAGACACATTTTAAGATCTAGGAAGCATCAGAAACATCATCAGGAAATCATTGTTATAATTTGACCCTAGCACTACCCCCTGACCTTACACCAGTGCAGTGGTTCTCACCAATGCAACAAAATGGAGAGCTATAAATTGTATTCAAGAGTTGAGTATAATAAATTTGGACCTAGTCGCAGGTTTATACTAACATTGAAAGTACCCCCTGCTTCTCACGCCCCCTCCCCCCCAAGGGGGCCTGCCCCACTATTTGGGAACCACTGCACCAATGGTTCCAAACTTTTTACAGCCGCGTACCTCATCAGACATTTCCCGCACACTTAAAACCATACACCTTTTTGTATGAATTAACTTGAAATATTGAACATAATTAATTGGATAATTATTTATAGTAATTCCGGATCAAAATGTGTACTTTGCATAGTCACATGAGCACTGGTAAATAGTAAGTAATAATCCCACATACTGTACCTGTTATTCCAGTCTGTTGTTGTTTGAATGGATTGAAAGTGCGTGTCACTTTTTTTGTCCACTCATACTTTAAGTATATTAATTTTATATAATACTTTGAAGAGGGCACGGTGGCTGAGTGGTTAGCACATTGGCCACACAGTCAGGAGATCTGGAAGACCTTGGTTCAAATCTCTGTTGGGCATTTCTGTGTGGAGTTTGCATGTTCTCCCCGTGCGTGGGTTTTCTGCGGGTACTCCGGTTTCCTCCCACATTCCAAAAACATGCATGTTAGGTTAATTGGCGACTCTAAATTATCTGTGAATGTTTGTTTTGTTGCCCTGCGATTGACTGGTGACCAGTCCAGGGTGTACCCTACCTCTTGCCCAAAGTCTGCTGGGATAGGTTCCAGCATCCCCGTGACCCTAATGAGGATGAGCGTTATAGAAAATGAATGAATGAATGAATGAAATTGAAGGGGAATATTAACATTCACAATAAAGCAGTATCAGAAGTAAAAAATAAATTAAAAAATATATAAAACCAACAATAATGTTCACTCACATTGACAGGTTCTCATCGCTGCGCCGTGCAGGGATTGGACCACCAATATAAATGAAATCTTCAACATTAAACATTCATAATGCACAAAATAATCATCAAATTTACCTTTTTGTTCATATGGTATACACAAAGGAAAAAACAACATCATTTCCGCACCCTGGAGGGGCATGATGTGAATTGAGAAGCACCGCAAAAAAAAGATTTCTTACTTTAAACCTACAAACCCTAAACCTACCATAACTCGAAACTATTCTCAGTTATTTTTTGTCGTGGGTCCACATGGGACAGAAATGTTTTGACCCCAATTGAAGTACTACTGAGAAACTGATAATCTATGTATTTATCTTTACTGTACAAACAGCGTAGCATCCAAGCGTATTTAAGTTTTAGATTGTATGCTTGCTGAAGATAGATACGTTTCATTATTACCATATTTGTCGGGGGGGCGCTAAAAATCATCCATCCATCCATCCATTTTCCACCGCTTATCCGGGTCCGGGTCGCGGGGGCAGCAGCTTCAGTAGGGAAGTCCAGACTTCCCGGTCCCCAGCGACTTCTTCCAGCTCCATCGGGAGGACACCGAGGCGTTCCCAGGCCAGCTGTGAGACATAGTCCCTCCAGCGTGTCCTAGGTCTTCCCGGGGGCCTTCTCCCGACTGGGCATGCCCGAAACACCTCACCAGGGAGGCGCCCGGGAGGCATCCGGACTAGATGCCCGAGCCACCTCAACTGGCTCCTCTCGATGTGAAGGAGCAGCGGCTCTACTCTGAGCTCCTCCCGGATGGCCGAGCTCCTCACCCTATCTCTTAGGGTGAGTCCAGCCACCCTACGAAGGAAACTCATTTCCGCCGCTTGTATCCGCGATCTCATTCTTTCGGTCATGACCCATAACTCATGACCATAGGTGAGGGTGGGAACGTAGATCGATCGGTAAACAGAGAGCTTTGCCTTCCGGCTCAGCTCTCTCTTCACCACGACGGTCCGGTACAGCGACCGCATTACTGCAGATGCTGCACCGATCCGTCTGTCGATCTCACGCTCCAACCTTCCCTCACTCGTGAACAAGAACCCGAGATACTTGAACTCCTCCACCTGAGGCAAGACCTCACTCCCAACCCGGAGGGTACAGTCCACCCGTTTCCGACTGAGAACCATGGCCTCGGATTTGGAGGTGCTGAGTCTCATCCCAGAAGCTTCACACTCAGCTGCAAACCGCTCCAGTAAACGCTGAAGGTCACAGCCTGATGAGGCCATAAGGACCACATCGTCTGCAAATAGCAGAGACGAGATCCTAAGGTCACCAAGCTGGACTCCCTCAACACCTTGACTGCGCCTAGAAATTCTGTCCATGAAGATTATGAACAGAATCGGTGACAAAGGGCAGCCTTGGCGGAGGCCAACGTTCACCGGAAACAAGCTCGACTTACTGCTGGCAATGCGAACCAGGCTCCTGCTTCGATTGTACAAGGACCGAATGGCACGTAGAAGCGGACCATCAATCCCGTACTCCCGGAGCACCCCCCACAGGACACCACGAGGGACACGGTCGAATGCCTTTTCCAGGTCNCTGTCTTTGATCATCCTGGAGCTGATCATTGGCTGAGCCATTGCCATTCTGGTTATTCTTTGATCCATTTTAATAGTTGTCTTCTGTTTTCTGCCAGGTATCTCTGGTTTTGCTCTCCATTTTAAGGCATTAGAGATCATTTTAGCTGAACAGCCAACCCACAGGGGTACCGTGGGCTATTTTGCACCTTTTTTTGCACCTCTTCATAAGTTTTCCCCTCTCCAATCAACTTTTTAATCAACGATGTTCTTCTAAACAACGTCATAAACGACCCATATTCCTCAGGCTTTCAAAGAGAAATGCATGTTCAACAAGTCACATTGCACTGCTATTATTTGGAACACTGTTAGAATTCATACATGTTCTCCCTACCTCTGCTGCTTAGCTTGCTTAGAACTGCATAACTGTCCTGTAACCCTACCCTAACCCTAACCTACAGCCACAACTCTAACCCCACCCTAACCTCTAATGCTAGCCATAACTCATAACCCTATCCCAATCTCTAAACATTAAACCCTATCGTCTGCTCTGACCCTAAACCTATCCTCGAACTCTAGCCCTAAACCCTAAGCCTTCCCTAACCCCAAACTCCAGACTACAAGCCCAAACCCTACTACAAATCCCCACCTCTACCCTTAACAGGATGGTCCGTGTATTAATTGGTTGACGTCGTACCCAGCATGATGGCATCCAGCTTGGCAGTGCACGGGTTGGGGGTGCTGTTGGTAGTACTGCTACCTTCAGTAGGAAAGACAGTATCTGACGTTGTTGGACTGGATGCTGTGCTGCTGGTAGTGCGTTTGCCTGTAACAAAGAAAGTTGTACTGTTGTCGGACCCATGCCTTTATCACAGTAGACATTATATATATTCTATTACCGTGAATAACAGTGTTTTAAATGACTCACCGTACAGTGCTTGGATGCCGTGCACATCATCTACATGAAGCTTGAAGTTGCCACGGTACCCAATGTAGACTGGCGCCATCAGCGCACTTCTAAACTGAGAATGACCAAGCCCGAGAGCATGGCCGATTTCATGCGCAGCCACAATACGCAAATTAGAGCCATAGTATGACCCCTCTGTCCATAACTCATCTTCATCGAAATGGACTATTCCGGCTTCTGGGGCTTCTGCATGTGCCAGTACATGCCCTGCAGGGAGTAGGAGGCGTTAATGCAATACATGAGGACACGTTGCAGGAACTGTACAGAACATATAGAAAACCTCGGCCATCAAATGGGACGGGACAATAGCCGTCTCTCTTATGGAAGGAGATCCTGATGTCCCCCCTGCCATAGTCGAGCTCTCTGAAGGTCAAATCAGTCACATCACTCCAGTACTTGAATGCCGCCTGGATGGCTGTTTTCACCTGCGTCTGTTTCATGTCAGGTGTGTAGTTGTATATGCGGTAGGTCAGATTCTTCTTTCTCCAATGACCTGATACACACACACACACACACAGCAGTTGTTTGTATATGAAAGGCCCCCTGTTGTGCAAAGTAATTTAATTTGTCACTAGATCCTGTTTATGAGGACCAGCCATGAGAAAAAAACCTCCTTCCTCCAAAAAAACAGGCTTCACTAAACATCCTTTAACACAGCCTAGCGCTCTGCCAACTGTCAGTCAGCCACAGATATGAGAGTTTTTAGTGTGTTTACTGAAGTCTTTACTTCAGAAAACCATACTCTACATTATAGTATTGAAATACTATAGAGTACTGAAAATATTATGACACCTTTATCAAGCTCTAAGAAGAACTGGACCTAAATATTAAAAGGTTAGTGTTTTTATCATTCCTGCGTGTTTGTGCAACACAGACATAGACAATCACTGAGTAAATCACCCATCAGTCTGTATTTGTGATGCTTCTTGTTGAAGCTGTCCTCCAAGCCACAGCGGGGCTGCCTCATCACATCCAAGGTGGCTTCGTCCAACTTTCCACTAGCGGGTAGATCATTCACCCTTTGGAAAACCCTGAAGACAAAAGTGGTTTAAAACTATTCCACTCAATGTAAACAAGAAGGACAGGTCAGTCCACGTTGGTGTTCGATGAGAATGAGAAATGCATGTGTTTAGCCAAGAAGACAAAACTGCATCTTTCTTCATAATGTGACAGAAAAAGTGTGGTAAGGAATTTACAAAACGCCACAACAAAAAAAATTTGAAGTTTCAGGAGTTTACAGTTTTTCAAAGTTGTTTTCATGTACAGCATGAATATAACTGCAAAAAGCAATACTATATTCATGTGAGTGGTATTTGCATTAAAAGTACATATATGTAAAAAGACACGGGTGTAAAATGTGCTTTTAATATTGTTACCATACCAAGTGTACAGTAGTTTGTAGACTGATCTAAGCATATCTTTTTTTTTTGTGTCTTGTCCAGCATCATAACAGCTGAATGGGAGTCAAGCTGCCTTTAAATGCTGAGCAAAATTTCTTTGCCAAGGGAGACTTCATAATCCAAATGAGTCTCCCTTGACATTTAACGTCCTTGACGTTTATTATGAATTTTGTTGCGCCACATTTCGATGCCGGACCTGACCTGAAAAGGGAGGCGGGTGGGGGGATATAAGAAAGGGTGCAGAAGAACCTCAGAAACATATTTCGACCATATTATAAACAACCGTGATAACCACAATTTCAGCAACAACCAGAACAGTCACAGAGCAAAATGAGCAAAAATACAGGGGGAAAAAAAAAAAATAATAATAATGATAATACTAATATATATATATATAAATANTTATATATAAAAACATATATACATACACACACACATATATATATGTATATATACATACATACATACATACATATACACATATTTGTACACGTATACATACACATACTGTGCACATACACATATCCATGCAGTACATACATACATACACACACATACAGTGTGCATATATATGTTTACACACATACATATTTACTAATAATGATAAACATACAAGAAAAACAACAAGAAAGGAAACAGAACCTCTTGAACAATGACCATCCAGACGACATGTGCAACAAATCTACATTAAATCTACATTAGTCTGCAGTGACAGGATAACTGCATCAGAGTGAAACAGAGAATGAGGAGATGTTTGTGGTGAACACCGTCATACTTCCCAAACCCCACTCGCTCCAAAAGCGAGGGTCTGACTAGGAAGACGCCGGAGCACGGCCCCCCAGCAGGCTCCCTACAGAGGGGAAGGCCCGCCCCGCCCCCCCAAGAGGCAACCGCGAGTCCACTCCGAAGAGGTGCAAGGGAGACCCAGCCGGACGCCACTCGGCAGCCAAGCAAGGGCCACAAGGGGGGCCCGGGCGCCAACCGCCGGAACACCCGTCGGGGGCTGGCCAGCTTTGGGCAAGCAGGACAACCGCCCCCGAGCCCCCGGGCCCAGAGGCCACCCAGCCCCCCAAAGCAGGGGCCATACTCAACACCCGTGGGAGCTCCAGGCCGCCCCAGACACAACTGCCGCGGGTCATTGCCCCCATCCCCCCAACCCCCACCCCCTGTGCCCTGTCCACCCCACCCCCGGTGCTCACACACCCTAGCCCCAGCACCCACACCAAACCCTGTTCCCCCACTCACACATGCCAACAAGCATATACCCACACACCTACATTTTCACATATGCACCCGGATGTGCCACCCCCCCAATGCAGCGAGCAGCACCACCGCGAGCTCCCTCGAGACACGGGGCCATACCACCATACCCGGCCGCCGGGAATCCCACAGACACAGCACACACACACACACGCACGCAGGCACGCACGCACGCACGCACGCAGGCACTCCTCCCAGCACTGCTGCCGACTGAGACCCGCAGCCGAAATAACCATTCCCCCCACCGCCACCCGCCCCAGGGAGCGTCCAACAAAACGGGGGTGTATTAGGACCCTCTAATCCCCGTACCCCCCCACCCAACTAAAAGTGTTATGAGGTGTGAGATGTGTGTGTGTAGGCAGTTAAAATTGAGGAGCCGGACCTGGCTGATACCATGGGCAGATCTAAGCATATCTAATATCTAATAAAATCCAAGCATAACTTGGTTAGCAAAACATTAGGAACAGATGTCAGTATGATGCAGTGCTACCACGAATGTTACCTGAGAGCTTCAATGACCTCCTCCAGATGGTGAGGGTCCTGGGCATCAGTGAGCCCATTCAAGTAGCCATACTGCTTCAAATAGGCCTGTGGTGTAAACAAACAATATACTGTAGACTTGCTGTAATTGTAAGTTCAAAAACATGTAGAGCTGTCAATTGACCAAAAGAAAAGGTCATACACTCTAATATTTTGTTGGATCGCCTTTGGATTACGGCACACATTTGCTTAGTTAAATCCAGGTAGCGACTTTTTTTTTTTTGGCCAGGAAGTGTATTTAATCACGATTAATGGAAATGGTGCATTGTTAACTCAAAATTAATCACATTTAATCAAAGCTAGGAATACATTATAGTCTATAATAAGCAGATATGTAAATCTCTTTGTGGCAAATGATTTCATCATGCACATATATATATATATATGATATATAAAATATAACATATATGCTTCCAACTGCTGATACTATGTCCATCCATTCATTTTCTATACCGCTTATCCTCATTAGGGTCGAGTTATGATAGTGTTAGCTGACTGCATGTAAATGTAGCCATTGACATAAGCGGCCAAATAGCTGTCCTCGGCTATGCCTGCCGTTAATTAGCAGCTCGTACCCAAACTTTATCTCACAGTTCAAAGCAAAAAAATCAGCCAAGAGACAGTTCACTTATTTTAAAAAGACACTCATTGTTTGGGACACTCGTAAGCCAAGGTATCTCTGCATATATGACAATTAAAAAATACCAGCAATATACAGCAACAGTACATACATAACTTTTGTCTTGTTGAGAGCCGTCTGCCAGGGCTTTGAAGCTACATTTACAGATCAAAAATCACTTTTCTTTGTCCATTTCTGCTCAGCATTTGTTCCCACTTATGGCTCCACAGTCACCCCTACCTCCTCAAACTACGGTGTGGACCGATTGTCAAACAGGACGTTAATTACGCGGCAAAACAAGTGCAGTTAAATAAACTACTGTTAACGCGTTAACTTTGACGGCCAGAATAACATATTTTAAGTGTCCTACCTTTGCTTCGTTCAGTTCTGTCCACTGCACCACAGCACAGAAGAGGGAGCCACTGCAAGTGAGCTCTACAAGCAGCACCAGCAGGCCAGTGTGTGCCATCCTTGAAGTTTGACCTACCAAACACCCACACTCAGGCAAGTCAAGAGCGAGTAGACTGAGGCTGCACTCAACTCGGAGCGGCAGCGTTTTTTAAATTGAACCCGGCGTGTGACTCAGCCCAGTGGAGACGATGAGGCACCACTAAAGAATGAGGATTTGAGTAGTGTGTGTATGTACAAGTTGTTCATCACAGCATAGCTGCAACTTTAGTCTTCACAAGCATTTGGAGAGCCCTCAGTACAGTTCGGGGCTTCAAACCCGGAGGAAATTCTGTGGGCATTTTTTATTGGAGCTTTTTTGAATGTATATAACCTCGAATTTGCCAGCGGGGAATCATTTTTTAAAACATTTTAGAGTTGAAATAGAATTTCGTAACGTCGTTAGTGCAACACACTTTTTCTTCCCCACTATAAAAAATGTCCCATTGAAAATGACACGTGTGAGCCCACATACATTTTTACAGAACCTTATGCAATCCTTTATATTCAAATTTCAATTTGCCATTTTAGTCCACAAGATGGCGCTTGTTTTCCCAGTCAAAGCATGCAAATGTTTCTGCAAGGGTGTCTTGCTGCTAAAATAAATGGGCATTGCTTGTGATGTTGGCATATGATGAACGATGAATATACTGTATGTAAAGATAAGTATATGAGTGTGTTTTAGCTTTATTTTTTGAACCAAGTAAACTGATGTGTACACTTGTCTTAAAGGATTGAAAAATCCACATTTGATACCTTTGTATCAACGTGATTAATTGGTTCCAGTGAATTTCCACAAAGCAGGGTTCCTTAGTTTATAAATTGTGTATTAATTTAGACATTTTACTGACACCTAGTGAGCAATTTTAGAATACAACTTTGTCAATTTGAATGCTTCTTCTTAGTGCCTTGTTTTTGTATTCTAGTTTATTGATCATTTTCATGCTTGAAAATGCTTAATTTAGGCAAAAAATGGATAAGATTTGCTACAACAGGCATGTATGCTTTACTAATGGATAACTGGTTTTTCTCAGCAGCACAAAAAGAGACACACAACAGAGTCTATTTTCACCCTAAAAGCAACACCATTCATTTTCTTTTATCAAGTGGCTGCACCACATTGTTTTAACCAATCATTTACCACATTTAATTGGTTTGAGACCAGGCAGTGATAAGTGAATTTCATATGTGAATGCAATATTTTCTTGAATGAACATGGCATAGAAAACTTTTAATGACCTTTTAAATACGAGTTTAAATATTATTAGAACCCTCTAGACATGAAATAACACCCCTATAGCCACCTTTATCCTTGTATTTCCCAATGGAGCAGACATACCATTCAAATCCTACATAAGATTCATGCTTGTTTGTGTGGCCACTTTGCCAAGATCATACTTCGCTTCACACAGTCATACTACATGTTGGAATTTGTATCCCTCAATGAACAGCAGCTCCCCAGTGCCGGTAGCATTCATGCAGCCCCTGACCATGACACCACCACCAGCTATTTATACAATAATGACTGTGTGTTGACCTTTTTTCAGTGGATAGTAAATATACAGTATACGTTATACAAGCTGCACACTGGCTACTAAAAAAGGACAGTATATAAATAACGTTGTAAAACATTCTATAACAATGGGAGATGGAACTTTCATGGAGTGAGTCCTGCAGAACATCAGGGAAAGTGATATAAGCAAGAGGTTGCACAATCCTGTATGTGAAAAAGACAAGAGTTGTGACAATAGAATATTGCAAGAGGCCTGAAGCCAAAATGACAGGATTCACCAAACAGGATGTGGCTAGAATTCCCAGAAGTTGTCATGAGCTGTCATTAAATGTAAGAATTATGGGACAGCTTTCACATAAACAATGGTCAAAATCTTGGGATCTGTTGTTTCTGACAAGTCCCAAAACTGAAAGCCTAATTTTAGCACAACCAGATTCAGCTTGTAAAATGTATCACCAACATGTGAGGGCTATCTCATCTTTGAGGAGGACAGCATAGAGCTGATGCACCCAACAGCCAATAAAAACCATCAGTGTAGTCTTCATGTGACTCACTTCCTTGTCATTATTATACAGTGAAGGCATGCAGATATTTCCCCCATAAAAATAAAATAAATCGAATGTAAAAAACAACAACAATCACATTATCACAATAGAACCCTGCTCGTCATTAAGATGAAGTTCCAAAAGGTCAGAAGAAAGGAAAAAATTGAGATGATACTTGAAGTATTGTATAGTTACTGATGATGCAGACTTCCCTATAGATACAATTCTATATTGTTTCTCCCATGCCAGGTTATGTAGCAGTTGGCCTCCATAAAATGCACATAGTTGCTTTTTTCAAGTACCATTGTGCATTGCACAAAACCAAATAGTGTACATAAAATGGAGACAAAATTTTAGCAAAATGTTTCAATGAAAGATGAATCATACAAAAACTGGAATGACTGTGTTGTACTTACAAAACGTAATATTATCCAACAGGTCTTGTCAAAGTATCTTCCTGCTGATCTTCCTCTTTCCCCTGCAGATAGTGCCATCAAACGACTCTATATTTTTTAAATGTATGATTAAAAAAATTCATTCATTCGTTTTCTATACCACTTATCCTCATTAGGGTCGCGGGTATGCTGGAGCCTATCCCAGCTGACTTTTGGGTGAGAGGGACTGGTCGCCAGTCAATCGCAGGGCACATATAGACAAACATTCACACTCACATTCATACCTATGGACATATTAGAGTCGCCAATTAACCTAACATGCATGTTTTCACTGATCATTAATATGACAAAAAAACAAATACATGAAAAACTTGAATAAAGAGCAAATATTGAGCTTTAATATTCCTATGCTTTTTGTTGTTCTGCTCCTATCGCATACTTGCACTTGACAATTGTACTACATCGCAGGTTTCCGAAGTGGGGTACACCAGATGTCCACCAGTTGTCACTGGGGGTAGCTGAATTAAAATGAAAAGCAATTCACAGTTACACTCACAGTCACGAGTGCACCTGAACGCCTCACGCCGCAAGGACAACTTTGTTGCTAAATCTGGTGAAATTCCAAACCCTGTCGGAGAAATAATTTTTCAAAAGCGACTGCAACAAATCTGGCATCCTTTTCTGGTATCGTTGGAGAGTTTTCTGGTATTTGGGTACTTAAAATGAAAGCATGTATTTTTCTACAGCTACTGTTCTCACTAAGCAGCATGCGGTGCCGTTGAGAGGTCCGCTGCGCCCCAAAGGAGTTCGTGTCAGTAAACTCCAGCTCTATGCATCCATGAATCACGCATGCGCGAGGCACGATGCAACCATGGTGGATTTCGTTTTGGTTTACAGAGCGGGATGTAAACTATAGGTGTTTCTTTAACTATTAAATCAATCATTAAAGTACTACTCATTAAACTCAAGCATCATTCAGATTTGGTCACTTATCTGTCAGTGTGCCAGAACGTTTGAGAGGCGCTGGCTGAGATTAAACATAAAAATTATTTCCATCCATACATCCATTTTCCTCCGCTTATCCGGGTCTGGGTCGCGGGGGAAGCAGCTTCAGTAGGGAAGTCCAGACTTCCCGGTCCCCGGCAACCTCTTCCAGCTCCATCGGGAGGACACCAAGGCGTTCCCAGGCCAGCTGTGAGACATAGTCCCTCCAGTGTGTCCTAGGTCTTCCCCGGGGCCTTCTCCCGACTGGGCATGCCCGAAACACCTCACCAGGGAGGCGCCCGGGAGGCATCCGGACGAGATGCCCGAGCCACCTCAACTGGCTCCTCTCGATGTGAAGGAGCAGCGGCTCTACTCTGAGTTCCTCCCGGATGGCCGAGCTCCTCACCCTATCTCTTAGGGTGAGTCCAGCCACCCTACGAAGGAAACTCATTTCCGCCGCTTGTATCCGCGATCTCATTCTTTCGGTCATGACCCATAACTCATGACCATAGGTGAGGGTGGGAACGTAGATCGATCGGTAAACAGAGAGCTTTGCCTTCCGGCTCAGCTCTCTCTTCACCACGACGGTCCGGTACAGCGACCGCATTACTGCAGATGCTGCACCGATCCGTCTGTCGATCTCACGCTCCAACCTTCCCTCACTCGTGAACAAGAACCCGAGATACTTGAACTCCTCCACCTGAGGCAAGACCTCACTCCCAACCCGGAGGGTACAGTCCACCCGTTTCCGACTGAGAACCATGGCCTCGGATTTGGAGGTGCTGAGTCTCATCCCAGAAGCTTCACACTCAGCTGCAAACCGCTCCAGTAAACGCTGAAGGTCACAGCCTGATGAGGCCATAAGGACCACATCGTCTGCAAATAGCAGAGACGAGATCCTAAGGTCACCAAGCTGGACTCCCTCAACACCTTGACTGCGCCTAGAAATTCTGTCCATGAAGATTATGAACAGAATCGGTGACAAAGGGCAGCCTTGGCGGAGGCCAACGTTCACCGGAAACAAGCTCGACTTACTGCTGGCAATGCGAACCAGGCTCCTGCTTCGATTGTACAAGGACCGAATGGCACGTAGAAGCGGACCATCAATCCCGTACTCCCGGAGCACCCCCCACAGGACACCACGAGGGACACGGTCGAATGCCTTTTCCAGGTCTACAAAGCACATGTAGACTGGTTGGGCAAACTCCCACATACCCTCGAGTACCCTTGCAAGGGTGTAGAGCTGGTCCAGTGTTCCGCGACCGGGACGAAAACCACATTGCAGCTCCTCTAACCGAGGTTCGACTAACGGTCGTACCCTTCTCTCCAGCACCCTGGAGTAGACTTTCCCAGGAAGGCTGAGGAGTGTGATCCCCCTATAGTTGGAACACACCCTCCGGTCACCCTTTTTAAAAATGGGGACCACCACCCCGGTCTGCCAGTCCAGAGGTACTGTTCCTGACTTCCATGCAATGTTGTAGAGGCGTGTCAACCAACACAGTCCTCCAACATCCAGAGCCTTGAGAAATTCTGAGCGGAACTCGTCTACCCCCGGAGCCTTGCCACTGGGGAGTGATTTAACTACCCCAATTACCTCAGCCACGGTGATAGAACTGTCCACGTACGTATCCTCAGACTCTGCTTCCTCTATGGAAGGCATGTCAGTGGGATTGAGAAGGGCCTCGAAGTATTCCTTCCACCGACCAACTATATCCACAGTCGTGGTCAGCAAGCCCCCGTCCGCACTGTAAACAGTGTGAACTGGGGGCTGCTTCCCCTTTCTGAGGTGTCGGACGGTTTGCCAGAACCTCTTCGAGGCCGACCGAAAGTCGTGCTCCATAGCCTCACCGAACTCCTCCCACACCCGAGTTTTTGCCTCGACCACCGCCGAAGCCGCGTGCCGCTTGGCCTGCCGGTACCTGTCAGCTGCTTCGGGAGTCCCGCAAGCCATCCATGCTCGATAGGACTCCTTTTTCAGCTTGACGGCAGCCCTAACCCCCGGTGTCCACCATCGGGTTCGGGGCTTGCCACCACGACTGGCACCGACCACCTTGCGGCCGCAACCACAACTGGCTGCCTCAGCAATAGAGGCACGGAATACGGCCCATTCGGACTCAATATCCCGGTCCTCCCTCGAGATGCAGGCGAAGCTCTGCCGGAGATGAGAGTTGAAGACTCGACGAACGGGAGATTCTGCCAGACGTTCCCAGCACACCCTCACTACGCGTTTGGGTCTGCCAGGTCTGTCCGGCATCCTTCCCCGCCATCTAATCCAACTCATCACCAGGTGGTGGTCAGTTGACAGCTCAGCCCCTCTCTTCACCCGCGTGTCCAGAACATGCGGACGCAGGTCTGATGATACGACCACAAAGTCGATCATAGACCTGCGACCTAGGGTGTCCTGGTGCCAAGTGCACTTATGGACATCCTTATGTTCGAACATGGTGTTTGTTATGGACAAACTGTAATTCTCACAGAAGTCCAGCAACAACACACCGCACGGGTTCAGGTCAGGGAGGCCGTTCCTCCCAACCACGCCCCTCCAAGTCACACTGTCATTGCCCACATGGGCGTTGAAGTCTCCCAGCAGAACTATGGAGTCACCAGCTGGGGTGCTCTCCAGAACCCCTCTGATAGACTCCAAGAAGGCTGGGTACTCTGAACTACCGTTCAGAGTAAAAAAATTATAAAAGTAATAAAAATTATTTCATTTTTATTAAGTAATGGTCGATTCAAAATTAACCAACTAAAAATCACGTTTATTTGTAGTCCTAAAAATGTTTAAGGCGTTTTTACTCACTTTTTTGTCTCTCCCATGAGGTTATGCTTCTTTCCAACAGAATGTTACGTTGCATGCAAATAAGAGTGACGTCATCTAAAGACATTTCAGACAGCCAATAGGTACTTTACTGAGGAGGCCGCGGTGAAGGAGAACAGCAGAACCGGGACAAAAGCATGAAATTCTCCCTTGCTGTGTGCATTATATGAACAAATACATATGTTTGATGATTATTTTGTGCACAAACGTGTTTCATCTTGAAGATTCCATTCATATTGTGGTGTTCCACTCCCAGCAGGGCAGAGTGGAGAAAACCTGTCACTGTGCGTGGGGATTCTCCCCAAAATGAGGCTTTATCATTGACTGCATGTGTGTTTGTACTTCGGCTTTATCATGATTGTTAAACTTCCCCTTCATTTTGGTATTAAATGAATATGCAGACTTAAACCGCAGCACATAGTGAGTGGACAAAAAAAAGTGAAGCTCAAATTCAACCCGTTAAAATGGAAGGATGCCAACATCAAACTCTGATAAAAGATATGCAGGATGATTGCTTACCAATTTATCAGTGCTGATGTGAAACTTCATCACAATATGACAACGCAATGACCCATTCATTATGTTCAATATTTCAAATTAATTCAAATTTAAAGATTTATGTTTTTAGGTCTGCAGGAGAAGGGGGGTACATGGCTTCAGTTCAAATGTCTTAAGGGGTACGTGACAGTAAAAATACATGACTTCACAACTGGAAATGCTAAGAAAAGACCAAATGACTGGTAAGGCATGTCTTACTATTTTTACAATGTTATTAAATTATTTCAGTTAAAGCTTACTACAAGTACATTGTTGAAATTCAAGTGTTTGGCAGACCTTTCTTTGAAAGAAATACAAATAACAGAAGCATAATTCCACTTAAGCATGACTGACATGTTTGGCTTTGTTGCTTCACTCTGTAGCGACAAATACTGTAGAAAACATGACTGCACAGTGCAGGTTCATCATTATTCCTGAGGCAAGAGTTTTAAGAGGTCTATTCTTCATTGTCACCGATCTTCACCTTCACCCTGTGCCAGGCGTTACTCAGCACCCCTCTCAGGTTCCAGATGGGGGCAACTGTGTCTGGCTGCATGTTGTAACTGCTGTCCACAGCCTTGCAGACTATTTCCAGCTGGTGGGCCCCTGGGGGAAGCGGGGCTGTGATCTCCCACAGCTTCCAGGCCCAAGCTCTCCCAGGCGGGGGTGAAACTTCTGGAGCTTGCTCCTTGTCGCTGCCCCTCAGCTGGGCCACCTGCCACGTCTTCCCTCCATCCAGAGACACGTCCACACGCACCACTTCTCGTCCTCCACCGCTCCATGCATAGCCCTTCACCGTCAGCTCCTCGCCGCTGCGGGAGACCACAGCGCCATCTGCAGGTGTGGTGATAGCAGACTGAACGGGCAGCTCTTGAATGGCCGGAGCTGACTTGAAGTTGACTGTGTCCCAGTCGGTGGCTGGCGAGAAGCCCTTATAGTCGTTCTGCTGCCAGTGGCTGCTGCTCTCTTCTGCGCTGACTGTGATCTTTGAAAGCCACTTGACATTCCGGGCGCCCACTGTTCCTGGCACCACCACCCGCACTGGGAAGCCATGGTCGGGCGGCAGAGCTTCGCCGTTCATCTCGTAGGCTAGCAGCACATCACCTTCCTCGCTGACGGCCTTATTGAGAGGAATAGAAGCACCATAAGTTGTCCCCGTCACGTCTTTGTCCAGTCCCTCAAACTGAACATGCCGAGCCCACTGGGCCACATCTGGACCGCAGCCTGCCGCCTGCAGCACATCCCTGAGGCGAGCGCCACCCCATGTGGCGGTACTGATTGCAGCGATGCCCCAATTTAGTCCTTTCACCTGCTTGACTGAGTTCATCTCAGCGCGCCGATTGCCGGCGCACTGCAGCGTGGCTGTGAGCGTGTACTTTGGGAAGCGGCTCTTTAAATCCTCCAATGAGAGCCGCAGAGCTCCTCCAGGGAGTCCCTCCACCTGCAGCTCATATGACGCAGTGTCCACCTCAGGAACGGGCAAGTGGTTCCTCTTGAAGAAGAAAGTGGAGGGTGTGATGTAACTCTCAGAGAGGATTTCAGGAGGGGGTTCTGCATTGAAAGGCTTCAGGCTGTTCACTCGCAGGACGGGATGCCGCTCGGGGTCGGAGGAGTAAGGATCTGATGATGTCAAGCTCTGCTGCTTCTTCTGATCCTCTGCTTTCAACTCACCAACCTTATGAGGAAAAAAAAATGTTAGAATCAGAATCAGAAAAACTTTATTGCCATTTTAAGTGAACAATTCACGAACTAGGAACTTTCTTTGCGACTCTAAGTAGATTTCTAAGTAAGTAGGACATCTTTCTTAAAACGGTGGCCTTAACAAGGAGAGTCCTGCTCTGTCAGCTTCTTTTTCCAAACTAAATGCTGGACTCACGACTTAGCCTGCAGCTCTGTGTGTTGCTCAGTATACACAATACAATAGACCGCTAAGTTACTTCATTAAGACACATGCAAGACATTATTCATATTATAGTCAAATGAAACAGTTTAGACCACAGCCTTTAAAAGACAAAGTGTTGACAAAAATGTGGATTCGATGTCAATTTCATGATCAAAAAAATGTTGTTTAAAAAAGTAATTATTTCCCATGTATTCGTAGTACTCCAAAACATGCATCAAATTGAATTTAGGTTTGTGTCAAATAGTACAAAAATTGTTTCACACAAACATTTTTTTTAATAACAACCTATTTGCCAGTGGCCTTTGGTATTGTCTAACGGCCCCCCCGGCTAGTACCACTCTTCATAAATATATTCAAATGTACAGTTAATTTGTATGATCAGTATCGGCCGATCTCACTCACGGATGATTGGTAGGGAATGAGGAGCATAAAACCCTAATGGAAGCATCCATAGTTTCTTTCTTGGCTGTAGCATTGTGCCACAGTTGAAGCTCTTCCCAATGATTGAAAATGTGTACGTTTAAAAGCTGCTTTTACAAAGTGTACAAGTTTCATACCCCGTCTTCATGTCATTACACAAGTGTGTCATGTCATTTACGTGAAGCATTTTCATGTTGCAGAACATGTTAGCTTGTAGTCACACCTTGTATTCAGAGAGGATGTCGAGCACATGCTCCTGGTTGTGCACTGCATACAGAGCCCAAAAGGGTTCCAGGGCGCCACCTGCTGCTAGCAAGATTTTATCCCCACCGGGGTGCATGGTGACAAACTCGGAGATGTCATAAACGCTGCCTTTGTAAGTGACCCACACACCATCTTGCAGGGTGCGGTGCTTTGTGACCTCCTCTTGGCTGAAGATGGGAAGAGGAGAGGTCTGTGCTTTGGTACGAAAGCTAACATCGTCCTTCTGCTCCGCCTGCACGGGAGACATAACACACAGCAGAACTTTTAAGGTATGGTTGAAAAGGTTATTTAGTCAGTTGCAGTGATACTTTGGTTTTTGCCATCAAACTGTTCCAAAAGGTCCAAAAACATTTAAATGCACAAAAACTGAATCAATTTTTCCCATAAAAAAATAACTAAAATACATTTTATAAATCCAAAACACATTTAATATAGCATAAATAGTTTTACATGCAGAAAACAAAGCAAAATACATATGCATGTGAATTAACTGGATGAATGCACATTTAGCATGCCTTTACCTTTATGGAGGACTGGCAAACAGAGATGAGTGGCGGGAGAATGGGAAGGGAAGGAAACGAGTTTCATTCTAGTCCCTTAAAAACGTACTTTATAGAGTGGACGCTTAGAGTTCTATACTTGAGCACATTGTTGTGAACTTCAGCAGCAGGTGCCATCATCATTGCACACACTCAACCCGGCTCACTTTGTTCTGTGTCTCCATTGAACCATTCCCCCTGCAACCAACGTTAACTAGGAACCTTCCCATCACAGGCTTATTGTAACAGTTGCTGCCTTTGTAATTTGCTGCGATTTCTTTCATGAATTGAATAATTTTTCTCACATTTATTATCAAAGTACTGGTACTTGCAACTTGTTTTGTCGTTTTTTGTTTTTTTTTAAGCAGAGCTTCCTCTAACACTCAGAAATATGCAGTTCAGTACACAGCATAGTGCTTGAAAGGAGGAAGGAAAGAGACAGATACAGAGTGGTTTGTCGTTCTGTGTGCGTTCTAGGAACAAAAAAGACACAATAAAGATTTAAAAAAAAAATTACATTACAGAATTACAGAAACTATTACTGTGAAACTATTACAGTGACCTATGCTATGTTTTGTTTGGGCACTTGAATAGTTTGTTGGGGTGCTACGATAACCAAGACAAGGTCTGAAAACAGACATATTTGTGGCAGTAATTTGAATTGAAAATGGTATCATGCAAAAACCAAGGTTCCACTGTATTTACTTAGGGTTTACTGTGAAATACAAGATGACGGGCCCAGTACTGAATCAGTTCTCATCAGTTAATAGTCACCGTCAGCGATGCTAACTGGGATTTGTACAGTCTGAACTTCCTGTGACTTTAAAGAGATCAGACAGGGAGGGTGACCTCATGTTGTGCACACTGAGTCACACTGGAAGTGGGACACCAAACAGGCAAATGTGCTGAGCTGGGCCTCTGACGCCCTGTTAGCAACAACACTATTTAGAGGGTGGGTGTAGCAGCTATTCTTATTCTTTCTTGGACTTGGTATAATATTATGGAGCTCTTTTCAAATCAAACACTTCAGTTTCATGTCCTCAAACTGCTTCACGACTTAATTGTCACAGAAAGCAGACCTTGTGGTGGTGGAGGCCATAAGCCAATACAGCTCCTGTCCCAGTCAGCAGGCCTGCTAAGGCTTGCCTCCAGCTGGGATTGTGTCCAGGCTGCTCTGATCTCTGGTCATGGCTGCTGCCGCTTACAAGACGCACAGCACTCAATGCCGCAACAGGTGACGCTTGAGCTCTGTGGAAATTAGGTAAAGCTTGTAAAAAGCTCTAAAAGAGGAATACAAAAAACGCTTCAAATTTTAAACCAGACTGAAGTAAAAGGAGAAAAAGCTCCAGATCAGCACAAGACCAAAGTACCTTTGAGGAGTGAGGCAACCACATCCAGTTAAACGTTGGCAGCGTCTAAGCAGCAGCATGGCATTGGTGTTCTGTGGAAAGATGAAGAATTGAGAATAGAAGTTATTAGTCAGACATTTCATACATCCTCAAATTGTCGATGCACTCTCATAGATAACCTTCCCTAATTAATGTCAAATTGTGTCATCTGCTTATATAAACATCGCATGGCCAACAGCCTCATGTTTTCCACTGAAGTAAAAAGATAACAAGGAAAGCCACATAATCTGTGGTCGGCAACCTGCGACTCCTCAGTCTCCTTGTTGTAGCTCCATTTGCAAGATTTTTTTGAGTGGGGCAAAATAGGCATTTTTGGAAAGAGTTAAAAATATCCAACTTTTTCTGAGACAGTGTTCTGAGGGAGGCGGCAGACATTGAGTTTGAATGGGCCATGTTTTGTGCCACCACCGGCGAGGTGGCTGATAGGAGCTATGGCGGTAAGGAGGTCGATGCCTGTCATGGTGGTAATTCCAGAACCCATTGTTGGACATCAGGGGTGAGGGGCCTTTTTGGCCAATGGGACCCTGGGCTCTGAGGCAAAAATTCAGACACGGGAGGATTTTGGACAGGATCAAAGACATTCTGGACCAACATCCGTCGTTTCAGGAGGAGGAAGCAGTGCACAGTCAACACCATGTGGGGATGGTGTGCTGTTGACCTCCACTCAAGATGTTGTGGGGAAAGGAGCACTTCGAAGAGCTCCTCTATCCAACTGACATGTCTTCCTACAAGGAAGCAATGGCAGGGGTTCTCCAATCTCTGGGGCTGAGTTTGTCCTGGTGGCAAGGCCCCCGGGATGACTGACATCCGCCCGGAGTTTCTTAAGCCCTTAGATGCTGTGGGCGTGTCTGGATTGACCCAATTCTGCAGCATTGCAGCGACGGGGGTAGTGCCCTTGGATAGGCAGACTGGGGTGGTGGTCCTGCTTTTTAAGAAAGGGGACCGTGGTGTGTTCTATTGTGGGATCAAATTCCTCAGTCTCCCTGGTAAGGTTTATTCAGAAGTTCTGGAAAGGAGGATCCGTCAGATAGTCGAATCTTGGATTCAGGAGGAGCAATGAGGTTTTCGGCCTGGTCGTGGAACTGTGGACCAGTTCTACACTCTCGGCAGGGTGTAGAGGATGCATGGGAGTTTGCCCAACCAAGCTAGTGCCCTCCTGTATGCAGCAGTGTGCTGGGGGAGCATCTTCAAAAAGAAGGACGCCACACGCCTGGACAAACTGGTGAGGAAGGCAGGCTCTGTCATTGGCCTGAGCTGGACAGCCCAACATCTGTGGCAGAGCAAATGACACTGAGGAGGTTCCAGTCCATCATGGACAACCAGCATCATCTCCGAACAGAAGTTGACTAAAGCAGCAGTTTCAGTGAAAGATTACTATCACTGTCCTGCTCCACTGAAAGACTTAGAAGATCATTCCTTCCCCATGCCATGCGGTTTTTCAACACAACTGAGGGGGAGTGATAAAAACACACACAGGATTGGACTTTGTTTTTTTACCTAATTATGTTTTATTGCACTACATATTTAAAGTTGTATTATTCTTATTCTATGTTCATATTTTCGTATCTCTCCTGCCTTGTCTTGGTTATTTTATGTTGTGATTAAATGTTTACGTTTATTATGACATTTTTGAAGAGCTCGGCTTTTTGCAGATGATGTGTTCCTGTTTGTTTCATCAAGCTGTGATCTTCAACTTTCCCTGGATCGGTTCGCAGCTGAGTGTCAATCGGCTGGGATGAAAATCAGCACCTCCAAGTCTGAGTCCATGATTCTCGCCCAGAAAAGGTTGGAGTGCCATCTCCGGGTCGGGATGAGATACCTTGGGGTGTTGTTGGGGTGAATCAGTCTGTTGTGGTCAAGAGAGAACCAAGCCCAAAGGCTAAGTTCTATGCTCCTACCCTGACCTATGGTCATGAGCTTTGGGTAGTGACCAAAAAGAAAAGATTGCGAGCACAAGCGGCCATAATGAGTTTTCTCCACAGGGTAGTTGGGTTCTCCTATAGAGATAAGATGAGAAGCACTGTCTTTCGGGAGAAACTTGATGTAGAACAGCTGCTCCTCCGCAACGAAGAGCCAGATGAGGTGTCTCAGGCACCTGGTCAGTCTCAGGCGTCTGGCCCTGGGGAGGTGTTCAGTGCACGTCCGACCGATAGGAGGCCTCGAGGACGACCCAGGACAGGTTGGAGAAACTACAATATGTCTGTCAACTGGCGTGGGAACGCCTCAGGATCCGCCGGGAGGAGCTGGACAAAGAAGCTCGGGAGAGGGATGTCTTGGCATCCCTGCTTAGGCTGCCGCCCTGCGACACAACTTCGGATAAGCTATATAAGAAGATGGATGGATGTATGCTTGCTTTAAGCTGATGTTTTGCGGCTCCAGGTGCAAAATGGCTCTTTTAGCAAAAAATGTTCTTGACCCCTGCACTAAATGGATGTAATTACGTTTACTACACCTGACATTGACATATTTACCAAAATACACAAAGCCTGCACAGCACATGTCGCATCTGTGAAGCTTATATTTAAAGAGTGTAAGGAGAAAGAGTTGCTGTATCGTGGGGAATATTACACAACAAAGATTGACAAACATTTCAATGTTGATTGAAAAGTTAAATAATTTAAAAATGCATTGTTGAATCCATTATTGCAGTCCATATACTGTAATATCCATTGTTTAATATAATAACAATAGAACATGTTAAAAAAAAATTTCACAGTGAACATTTGTAAAATTGTTTATAAAATCTATATCCGTTTTATTATCTTGTTGGCATTTTGATAAATACATCTTTTATTTTTCAACATAATTTAGTTTGCCTAGGACATGTAGTTACTCATGATATTCATATTTCAAATAAGGTCCATTTTTGGGACACCCTGTATCAATCATTAATCATTTAAATGCGATCTAAACTGTATGTACCCTGTGATTGACTGGTGACCAGTCCAGGTTGTACCCTGTACCTCTAGGCTTCGGATGAGTGGCATATATGACAATATATGAATATATGAATATATATTGGTCACAATATATGAATATATGAATGGCAATATATGAATTACTTTATATGTGGAAAAATGATTACAAACACGTATCATGTAATATTATCATAAACATGAATTTGGATAAATAGGCCTCCTTATTGTTAATAAATATCTACTTGACACTCCTGGTAGCTATGTGAGAAACTATGGCATCAACTTTCAATGTTTTCAACTTTATTTAAGAGACATCAGTTAATATTATCTGTGGAGTGAGACATTTGGGGTGAGTGGTAAAAGAAACACAGACATGTCACATTGTAAATACTCATACAATTTTCAATACATACAGTACTCTTCAACCTGAACCTTTGAACTATTTACCTCCTACTGCATTGACCAATCAGCAGACACTCAGCTGACAACCTCTACCAACAAACGGCATTCGATGAAGTATATAAGTAACTATAACTAACTAGAGATGTTTATTCATCCTGGCCTTGGTACTTTTTGCCAAACTAAAACTGTGAAAGTAATATGTAAAGGTTGCATGAGTAGCAACCTTTATAGATGTTTAAAGCCTTACAAATAGAATATTATTATAGTCCAATATTAATATATTGGACTGCAAGGCATTACACAGCTAGGTACACAGTTCAATGATTATACAGGCAATACATTATAAAGATGGAAGATGGCTCCAAAGGAATGTTTAAATAAACAGGACTTTGTCTTCTTGTATTACACATTGCCCTCACATGAAAACCACCAAAAAAAGGTTGAGAAGTCCAGTCTGTCAAAGGAATTCAGGAAAAAAAACACATCAAGCAATGAAACATGTGGTGGCCTAAGATTGACATAAACAAATAATTCAAATGTATAACTACAAATATACATTGCACACAGATAAAAGAACGCATTTACTGCAGTTTTATCCATTAGCACTTTATCACCTTTCTTATCAGGTTTTCAGTAGCGTTTGAGATTACAACCGGCCTTATCTTGCACCAGCAGCAAGCCTTTATGACCAAATACCTCCCATTTCAACTGAAGCCTTCCAGTGTTGTTTCGATACATTTTAAACTACCGAAAGTCCCTCCCATTATGGGCATTTCATTGTGAAACATTTCAGTGTGGAAGATGTACATCTTCACAATAATCCAGCACAAGATATGGTGGCGTCATCATCTTATTATTTAATATTACCTCAGCCTCTATTATATGACTCGTTCTGCAACGAAGCTCACAAAAACTTTGATATATGATACCTGGCAGAGAATTGATTCCCTTAAAAACACACGCACGGGCAATGAAAAGATGATTGGGGGCACTAAAGTGTAAGTGACAATTAAGTGCCAGGACAGGCTGCATTTCCTTCCAATACGCATGACAATGATAGGCATGTGTATACATCTGAAACTAGCAAGTCCGACTCTTTTGAACGTCAAGTGGGGGTGCTTTTAAGTACAAAAAAACTGTAAGGTATTTATGTACCCACCTTTGTACTCCATTGATAATGCATTTTGACACAGAACGGATTGGTTATGGATTACGTGTGTTTCGTAACTTGCTGTTTGTATTGACGCGACCTGCTCCTAGCCAACTTTGCTAACACCGCAGCTAGCAAGGTTTGCCGCCGATGCCAACACCGACATCACCACCCATGAACATTTGCTCACAAAGAAGACGTATTTATTTAAGAATATAACTTAATGACTTCTATTTCTGGTGTAAATGAAACAGAAAATAAAAAACTCACATGAGCGCTGTCAGACGCCTGCTTGTGTCCGGGCCACTCCAAAAAATGTGAAACGTAGCGTTGAGGCGATAACGTGGTAGCCCCGGGGGCGTTCAAGACAACAATTGTGGCACAGTGTTGCAAAAACAAAAACAAAAAAAAAAGACGCTTGCTACATTAGATTACATTAAAAATGACGTTTTTGGTCTTGACAAGAAATGCTATTTATTCCAGAGTACTCTGGAATGTAATACGTGGCACAGTTACAGTTACCTTGACTACAGAGCTGCAAAAACACTCCATTCTTAAGTATCCTACCTTGGACACAACATCAGGTACATCTGCAGACCACCAAGAGATTCAATATTAGAGCTAAATACTCTACCTTTGTTGATTAAATAGGTATAATGTCACTTCCACTTTGCAGGGGTGTGTGCCCATGTGCAACGTTGCTAAGTATATATAGGCCTACTATATAAAATATTGCAAAGCTATCTTTGCAAAGGTATATTCTGCAGGTGTATGTTTGTGGAAAATTCCACAGGCCAGTTATTTTTGCCTATATTTGGACCTATATTGGTACCCTGTTTGGAGAATCTTTAAATATAAAATTAATATAACATAAATATAATGTTGGAACAGTTACACCTGATTGTGTCTTGTCAACAGTCTGCTGCTCACATTTGAAATAAAAAGAGGATATCACCAGCGAGGTTAACGTTTCTTTTGTTAAATTATTCTGTATTTTTATTTACTTTTGATATGTTCACATTTAACATTTATTTCCCTTTCATTTTAACATAAAAATGTAATATCATAATACATCTAGAGTACATAGTACTCTAGATGTACTAATGTACTAATGTAGCCGCAACGGGGCACAAGCCAGTGTCTTATTGTGCCGGTCCCAAGCCCGGATAAATACAGAGGGTTGTGTCAGGAAGGGCATCCGANATTATTCTGTATTTTTATTTACTTTTGATATGTTCACATTTAACATTTATTTCCCTTTCATTTTAACATAAAAATGTAATATCATAATACATCTACAGTACATAGTGTTCAAAATAATAGCAGTGCAATGTGACTAACCGTTAATAGTATATTATTTGATGTATTGCTATATGGCAAAAAGGTTCCCAGCAGGTGCAGTAGATTCTCAGAAAACAAACAAGACCCAGCATTCATGATATGCACGCTCTTAAGGCTGGGCAATTGGGCAATTAGTTGAAAGGGATTTGTAAAAAAAAAAAAAAAGCATCTGCCCGCGACTTTACAAACACAAAAGTATTTTGTACAAACTTTTTTATTTCGAAGATTTGGCAATCCTGTGAATCACTGAACTAATATTTAGTTGTAAGACCACAGTTTGTGTGGAATGGAGCAAACCAGCTCGTGGCACCTTTCAGCTGTTATGTCACTCCAAGATTCTTTAACAACATTCCACAATTCATTAATATTTTCTGGTTTTGCTTAAGAAACAGCATTTTTGGTGTCACCCCACAAGTTCTCCATTGGACTAAGGTCCGGAGATTGGGCTGGCCACTCCATAATGCAAATGGCCTCTTCAAGTTTTTTGACATATGCAAACTGATCCATGATCCCTGGTATGTGAAAAATTGGCCCACCACCAGGAGAAATATGCCCATATCAGGATGCTTGCACCACCACGCTTCACTGTCTTCACTGTGTACTGTGGCTTGAATTCAGAGTTTGGGGGTCGTCTCACAAACTGCGGCCCTTGGGCCCAAAAAGAACAATTTTACTCTCATCAGTTAACAAAATGTTCCTCCATTTCTCTTTAGGCCAATTCTTGTGGTCTTTGCCCGATGTAACCTCTTTTGCATGTCTTTTTTTAACAGAGAGACTTTGCGTGAGATTCTTTCAAATAGATAAGGTATCTCCACACTGTCTTTGATCATCCTGGAGCTGATCACTGGCTGAGCTGTTGTAATTCTTGTTATTCTTTAGCCCATTTTGATAGCTGTCTGCTAGTTGTTTCCTGCCACATGTCTCTGGTTTTGCTCTCCATGTCAACAGCCCAAAATATTTTGCACCTCTTTCTTTATAAGTTTTCCCCTCTTCAATCAACTTTTTAATCAAAGTATGCTGTTCTTCTGTACAATGTCTTGAACAACCCATTTTTCTCAGGCTTTCAAAGAGAAATGCATGTACAACAAGTGCTGGCTTCATCCTTAAATAGGGGTCACTTAATTCACACCTGTTTTTCACAAAATTGATCATTGATCACTGATTGAATGCCACACTGCTATTTTTTTAACACCCCCTTTCAACTAATTGCCCAATTGCACAGCCTTAATAGCATGCATATCATTAATGCTGGTTCTTGTTTTCTGAGAATCTACTGCACCTACCGGTAACTTGTTTGCCATGTAGCAATGCAAATATACTGATAACAGTGATTAATCTGGTTAGTCACATTGGGCTGCTATTATTTTGAACAGTACTGTTTTTCCTTTTTATTTACCTATTTTAGATATTGCAGTTCTTGCAGCTTGTATTTTTACATCATGTACATGGTTCCTCTTTAAACTTACAGTGCATTATGCAACCATTCTTTTATTCTTAGATAATGCCTCCTTTGATTGTTAAATTCTGCAGTTGTGGCTGTTTTTATTCTTAGACACTGCATTTTGTTATCTACTAAATAAACTGACACTGGCCAATACAACAGTATGAAATTAAATGTTGAGATGATATAGAGGATGCAAATGATGAAAGCTTTTTAAATTGGGGTTTAAATGTTCAGGAATAAGTTTTGTTTTGTATCCCTTACAAGTATGTTAAGTGTAGAACAAAAGTGTAAAAAAAACCAAAACAAAGATACTTAAAATGTTGTGTGTATTCCAGTTTAATTTAAAAAGATTTGCTACACAATTTAAATAAAATAATCTGTTAAAACTGGAAAAAAAGGGGTTCCACCATGTAAGTGTTGACAGCACCACACGGAAAATGCCCCAACAAGACCATCTTGTGAAATCCAAGGCAGTTGGACTGACTTCCATTTGTTCCAGTGTTTACTGCTGTGTCATCTTGGCTGCTTCAGCTTTTATCAGGGAGATGAGCTCCAGGTTTATAAGAAACACAAAGCGAAGTCCTGCAATCTGAAGAAACATTCACTGTATTACTTAGAATTTCAACCATCGAGAACAATTGTAAATTGGTGAAATTGATAGCTTTGTTTTTTTTTTGTTTTTTTTTACATTATTTTACTTTCTATATTATTGCTTGTTTCATCACTCGGTTTTATTGCTTCTTAGTAAAGCACAAGTTTCATTTTCAACAATCCCCTATCATTTATGGTTCGCCTCTTGATAAAAGGGAACATGGTTTTCTACCATACAAACTACATACAACTTGGGTGACATCGACCACGCACCTCCACCACTGAGTTGTTGTTTAGTTTCCATTTGTTGCCCGACAGGACTGGTCTGCCATCAATGTAGATGGGTCGTCTTCCCTCATTTGCGATGAAGAAATCGCCATTATTCTTTAATTTAATAATTCCTGCAAATACATCAATTCCAGGTTACTGTCAGCAGCATCGCATATTAATAGATGCTAAGACTGCTTCTATCATCATCTAGAGTCACCTTGTTTTCTTGAGATTTTCCAGGCAGGTCCCTCTAATGACAGATCCACATCTATTTGTTTATCTTTTGTTGCCCTGCCCATTGTGATCTGACAGAGCATTGATAAAAACAAAATAGGCATCATACTTTTACCTTCACAAATGTAACCACTCTGCCTCACTTACCTCCCGCGATCTCATCAGGTAGCGTACCATTCGTCCTCTGAGAGCGGCCAGTGTCTGATTGTCAAAGTCAGGCATGCTCATTCCTGGCGACACAACAAATTCATACAAATACTGTACCATGGAACCTCCAAATTTCAATAACCTAAAATTCAACTAACATTTCAGGGGACAGGGGGCTTCAAAAGTCTCCTGTTTGTCTATGTTTACTGTTACAGCTCTACTTTTTGTGTACGTACTGTATGAAAGAGGCTGGAATTAAGATGGTCTTTAAAATGATTTATTGCTGTCAAGCAGGAATAAGATGAAAGGAAAAGAAGAAGATGCATTAATATTACAGTGGTTAACTTACTTTCACACTAACAGGTAAGAATGTAAAAAAATACTAAATTGAATAAATAATACACGTTTTATGACGGTAACTTTACAGCAGAACAGACACTATACTTACACTGTATACATTTATAAGCTATCAATTTAATGATAAAACATTCTGATACCTGTAATACTGTCCACAAGAACCTGCCAGCGGGGCAACTCCTGCTCCAACTGTCGGATCTCCCTTTTTTGGTGACGATCAGATATCATCAGTTCTGTAAAGGAAAAAGCAGGATATGATTTTTTCAAAATCAAGACAATTTTTGATGGAATTGACTTTCTTACCATGTTCCAATACTTCATCTCTGCTTTCTCTGTGTGTGAGGGATAAAAAGACAAATAACAATAATTTATAGTCTCAATCCATCTTCAAGTTCCATTCAATATGATTTAAAAAGCTGTCTTACTTTAACTTGACATCATCAACCATCTGTTCAGCGTCAGAAAAGTTCATGACTTGGTCACCCTTTGGGAGTGGCTGGACTGCAATTCACAAAAACCCTATTACTAAACATATTTAATTATTTGCTAAATCATTTTTATTCTTTTGTATGTTCCGTGTTCCGTACAAAAGCTGATGAAAATTATTGACTTTGTTATGGTCAGCACGGTGCTTAGTGGTTAGCATGTTAGCAAGATCAGGAGATCAGGTCAGGAGATCTGAAATATCTGGGTTCAAATCTGTGCATGTTCTCCCCGTGCGTGTGGGTTTTGTTTGGGTACTCTGGCTACCTACATTTCAAAAACATGCATGTGAATTGTTCTGAATGTTGAATGTGAATGTTAATTGAAGACTTTAAATGGTTCAGGAATGAAAGTGAGTGTGAATGTTTGTATATATCTGCCATGTTGATTGGCCGTAGAATGAATGTGCTTGTTATTAATTGATTAATTAATCAAGGATTAATTAAAAATAGAGCGTGTTAAGATGAGATAGTGATACGCGGTCCAACGGGCGCCATGCAAGGGAGGTGATGTCGCTTCTCCTCCATTCAATTTCAATGGAACCAACGTGATCGAGCGATTATCGCGAGTCACCATCCAGCCAAGTGACAAGCAAAATTCATCCATGTGAAATTTTGTGCTTTTCCTCCTCTGACCTACCCTAAAATTTCCACCAAATCTGACAGTCAATCAAAACCGTGGGAGACTCGCCCTGGATGTAAACACATCGCTCACTGGTGTAGCTGGTCACAGCCGCTCGTCACTTGTGTACTGGGTTTGCTACGCATTGCCAATGAGTTTTGCCAATCGCGGTTGTTTGTTGCTTCCCATGCGTGGCGCCCATATTGGACAATAAAAACAAGATTGTAGAGCACAAACAGTGTTAGAATAATTCAAGTAGAGAATATGTAAAATAAGTAGAGGACACAATTAGCACATGCTGTTGTTGTGATCAGGTGGGGTCTATCCGTCCGCTGCTGGAGAGACGTGCAGGGGCGGAGTTTGGTATTGACTGCTTGTATTGGAGTGTTGATCTGCAATTTTAGATATAATCCGATACTCCTCTTTTGTTTTTGTGCTGATATCGGCCCGATATCCTATCAATATTGAATTAGAACACCCGTACTCACCACTCTGGTCATCCAGTAGATAGTACTGCTTCAGAAGCTGCCAATGGACCAGCAGACTTTTAGGGGTGCGGGACTGGTGAAAGACACTTGGGTGTTTAGCCAGAAGCTCCTGGAATATGTCTAGTTTGGGTTGACTTGTCTGTTTACAGATAAATAAATAAAGGGGGAAAAAAAGCACACACAAAAAATTAGATAACTTTTTAACAAGCTTGACAAACCTGAAAGAATGACTTGTACTGACCGAACCAATCTTGGCCAGCAGCGCTTCCTCAGCCTGACTGAAGAGTGCTTTGCTCTGTATTGCTGCTACGGCTTCTGGATGAAGCTGCCTCATAGCCTGCCATGCTAGTCTAGACCAGCAAGATAACAGAGTGAAGGGTGTCAACATAGAAAAAAAGAAAGAACATGTTGCTTGTCTGGTGTCTTACTTGGAGATAACAGGATCATACAGGAGTGCATACCACCTCTCTTTAATTTCCCGCAGAGTGAAACGACAGCTGAACTTGACCCCCAAATGAACTGATGTGAGGTCTGTGGTCTGCAGAAGAATAAAAATGCTTAGTTAGCACAGTGTTAATGCACCTCACTCCAAACAACAGACATCGAATTGCGATATATCAGCATAGCAGATCCAAATCCAGTGTGTACGTATTAAAAACAGGGCTGTCAAAAATAGTGCATTAACAGCAGTAACTAATTTATTTAATTAATTACGGTAGATTTTTTTGAGCATAATTAACACATAGGCATTATGGCAAGCCACAGCTCTCTGTTATTACAACAGACCGTGTAGATTCCCACATAGTCACACAGAGTCTGACGCTCTTTTAAAACTCTGTTCTGACCTGAACACATCAACAGCAACGCAATATACAGTATAGGCAGGGTAGGCCAAAAGGTAGGGTAACAGCAGGGTTACAGTTAACACTAACAGACATTTATTCACATTGATTATATTTACATATTAGATATTTTAAATTAAATATTTAATCTCTCAAGTACAAAAATGTAAATGTCTAAATGTCTAATAAATGAAAAATGTCAAAGTATTAACTGTAACCATACCCTGTAAATCTCAAGAGTTTCCATAAAGAAGGAAGCCTTATTTATAAATTGAATATTTTCATAGTGTATTCTGTATGTGGCGTCAAACTTTGGAACAGATTGGGGCTACAGCTCAAGCAATGTCCAAACATTCATCTATTTGAATCAAAATACAAAGAAACGGTTCTGTCTCAGTACAAGAATGAGGAAAGAGGTACTTGAACGTTACCTTGTGTTTTGGGTATTACTAGATATCAAACATTAGAAGGGTAAGCATTAGAAGGGTAAGCAGGCCTATGTAAGGCCAAGATAACAGGGTGTTTATTAATCGCTTTGAAGTATGTACTAACTATGATTATTTATTTAACATCGGCATGGAAATTCACACAATTATGTAATGTGGTGATTGCATCACAGTGCATTATATTAAGAATAAAATAGGAATATGATACCTCATATCACACATGTATAGTACATATTTTGCTTATATATGATGTCCTATTAGAAGCATAATTTCTTTGCTTTATGGTGGCCATTACCATTATTATCATCACCATTATATTCTTACATAACAACCTGAAACCTGATTTCAGGTTTATAGACTAAATTGATCTTAAACAGGGGGTAAAGGAAGAAATGGTAATAATTTATCACATGAAAGATATACATATTGTCATTACTATGTTGTCTTTTCTGGATTTTGTCTCATACAATAAACTCAACAGATCAGGGCAGACAAGTGGAGGTTCTTTTGCAGGAGATTTTCAACTTTCTTGCAGCAGACCACCAAAATCTTGTCTCTTTTAATGCACAGGATAGGACACTCACAGAGCAAAATTCATCAGAGTAGGGCAGACAACTGGAGGCTCGGCTGCAGGAGATCATCCACCTTCTCGCAGCAGACCTCCAAAATCTTGTCTCTTTTAATGCACAGTATAGGACACATGCAATAACATCCCCAGAGTAGGGCAGACAAGTGGAGACTCCGTTGAAGGAAATCATCCATCTCCTAGCAACTGACCTCCAAAATCTTGTCTTTTTAATGCACAGCATAGGACACTTGGCCAGGAGTGTTGGTGTTAGATGGTGCTAGAGCGCAGTCCCTCTCTGGCAACAGTTCCACAAGTCTTTGGCTTCTCTTCATGCGGGACACATGCTATCCATACTATATATTATTACCATTAACACTGATTACTATTATATCTTTTAATGAAATATCTCTTGTATGCAAAATTTTTATTTTTTTTTTTTGTATGTATATATATGTATGCATGGGTATGTGTATATATACTGTATATTCGCTGTATAGTAAACACAGGAATTATCTTTAATACATGTTATATTGATATGTGGTGATGGTATAATAATGAGTAATGTCACAAGCTTTACAAGGATTTAGCGCAATAATAATGTATATTGTACATGTGTGTTTGTAGGTGTGATACCTTGTTCATGTAGTACTGTATATTCCATTAACATAACAGCATTTAGTACTACGAATAAGGGGGTGGGAGTAAATAAGCTTGTCTTCTTCCCACTCCTTTTCGAGACAAATTGTTCATGTTTATAGGTATATGTTCATTATGTTCTGTCCGGTGTATTTTGTGTGGCTCGAAATAAATATACATCAATCAATCAATCAATAGTGCATATTCATCACACGAAACAACAACGTTATCTTCTTTTTGCAAACAAACTCCAGGCTCATACTAATGTTGAGTGATAAGTATTAATTTTGTACTTTTATGTATGTCTTAGTTGTATACAGATTTTTTATATATGTATGTATACTGTATATATTTATGTATTTTGTATCTATTTTTTATATATGTAATCAATAAATAGCATTAGATCATTGAAATAAACACAATAGCAGACCGGTGACAATGACTATTGCTCTTATAAAAGTTGAAGTTTGATGCAGAATAACACAATAAACGTACCTGCAACACTGCATTGATAAGCAGCAGGTCATCGGTAGGTTTCCACCGACCCAAGTCTTTTGTAACATGTAACGGCTGTTTACTTTTCTTCACTCTTTTAGTTATCGGTGAAGGATTTAGCACCATTGCCAGAGGCTGCGTTAAAGCCGTTCCTGTTTTAGCCACCTAAGAGAGAATGAAAAATATGACCATCAATCCTATGATAGTGTGACTTTTAGGTTTTTCCGGAATAATCTTAAGTAATTTTGATTTACCTTCTTTTTTTCGCTGGATGAAGGTTCACTACCTGAGCAGCGTACAGGCTCTATGAGAGGGGGACCTTTAACTCGACTTGATGATTTGACAAGGCTGCTTTCCACCAGCTCATCATCAAACTTCTTCCTCTTTATCGATCTGTGGGTGCATTTAGGAGACACTTACACAGCAGCTCTTTGCCTAAACCTACATTGTAAGCAGCAAGAAGTCATTTTGCACCCAGCAATGATAAACAAGCTATCATACACTTCAGGCACAAACCTGGAAGAACTTCTGCGTTTGGGAACGCCACTAATGCTAAATGCTTGTGCTGCGCTCCTTTTCACATCTTTCACACCAAGTGTCTCTTCATCTTCTGAGCGGCTATGTGATCCTGCTACTGCCATGGGTACACCAGGCTCACCCACTTGCATCTGTTCAAAAACAACAAGAGACAAACACATTAATCATGCCCTTGCTGCCTTCTCACAATCAGGTCACCTTGGGAGAATTTTTTTTTTAGTAGTTAAGCAGATTACGTACAGTGAAATCATTAGAGAACAATGTAAAAGTTCTTTTTTTTTTTAATTCCTTGGTGGCGGCAGCCCACCACAAAAACATTTTGCAATACTTGATTGCCTCTTGCTCATAAATACAACGCACATTGCCAGAGAGTAAGAGGACGGAGCATAATGGATTGCTGTTTCTAACTTAACTTTGTCGCTATATTTAGCGACTAATCACACACCACTAGATACCCTTCTCAAAAAACTGTGACATGAAAGCACGTATCACTCTTCTCAACGTGCAGCAAGCGTTGCTTTGGCCGACTGCTTTGGCTGCTCCATTTTTCTTGTGCAGTGAGGCATTCAAGGTGACAAATAACAAAACTGTTCATTGCTCTGTGTGCATAACATGAATAAATAAGTAAGTTTGATGATAGTTTGAGGTAGTTTTGGTTACTTAGTCATTTTGAAGATACTGACAAAACCCCACATGTGGACATGAAGACTATTATAAAGATTATTATTACTTTTTTCACACAAAATATAAATATGGTTGATGCAACAAATGGATCATAATGCAGAAATGCATGTGAGCAAACAAGAAAAAATATGCAGTATTCTCTGAGCATCTAATCAATCGCAACTGTTCACGTTGTCTTTAAAAAAGTTTGCCTCTCATCAGAGAAGACTTCATCAGTCCATGCTCAATAACTAGTTGGGACAAACACTGGTTTGACTAAGAAAGACATCCCAGCATTTTTAATCAGTGAAAAAGTGGGGCATGAAATTTATGAAATACCAAAACCAAGAAAAGAAAAGTTAAAGTGTCGGCTTTAAATGTTTTTTTTCTTTATCCAATGTCAATATATCTGTAAAAAAACAAATACAAACTCTGGAAAGTAGAGACAACATTGACATTGTTTTCTAAAAACATCAACGGTTAAAAATAAATTTAAATAAAGATTTTGGCTAAGGCAACTATTAAATGCAAAATAATCACTTTTCTGAATCCTAGAGGGATATTAAATTGTAAGACCAAACATTCCAGAAATGCCAGTACACATAATGCCACAACATTCCAAAACTAAAAACAATATTGATTACTTTAAATACCTGTTAAGCAATAAATGTGGAAACGTTATGAAATAATTGATGTACTGTGGAAGAGTACATTTGATGTATTGACTTGACATGTATATACGACACATTAAGCAGGTTGTCTTTTAGACATTCTAACGCTGGGGGATGCTGCCTTCCTTCATAGCGTGTAGTTTTGTTTACAAGTGAGCATTAGCCACAAGGCCGAACAGACAAACCGCAACATTGTACACTTCACTCCTTTATAATAGCTATGGTAACAAATGCAAAAATAATATCGCCTCTTGTTTCCATAGTATGACGAAATAAACGTTTCTTTAGGTCGACTATGTAGTATTAACCTAATTTAAGCATTCGAAAGACAGCCTGAGCTAGCTGATGTTGATTAGCAGGCTAATGCTAGCTGGGCGCACTTTTTTGCGACTCACCGTTCCTTGGTGCATTTATTGTGGTATTAGATCCGTCTGCTGAAATCTATATTGTGTCTCTATATGTATTTATTCCAAAATGTGTTCAGCAAGCGCCCTATTTTACTACATAGCGAGTCGGGTGAGTGAACTTGACGTGAGGTTAGCTTACGCCTCTTTGTCGGTATGTTTTCGTCTAATTCGGCAGTAGCGCGGTCAGTTTACAGGTTAAAGAGCAATGGCGACACCTTGTGGCCTGGAGGTAGTCGCACTTCATATGCAGGTAAGAGTAGCTGAAGTTTATTCATTTTAAATTCACGTTTGGATTTCTCAGCGTTTTACTATATATTTTTGTGTATAGATAATTGTATTTGTCGTCTTGCTACTAATCTGTGTGACAGGCAAACAATATGGTGAAAGATTATTGACTCACTGCTCATTGTGCAGTCCACACACATGAACTTTGATACACAGTCATATTTCTTAGAAATTTCTGCCTACTTGTTACTGACTAGCCAGTTCAAAGAATCATTTGGCTTTATCCTGAAATAGTGAAGATGATGATCGAGACAGATGTAAAAGTTTGTTGGCACACAAATAAAAACGTGACACTGCTCATGTACCCTGGATTTTAATGAGAATTAAAACAGTTTCAACATTACATATTAATTTAAAATAAATACAGATACTAATTTTTCCAAATTGTAAAAAAAAATGTTAGCATTGCTTTTACAGTACAGCCAGATTTACAAAGTCCTAGTGAATAAAAAAAAAAAGATGTTGCACTTTGTTTCAATGTGCAGAAATATTTAGAGCAGCTGCCATTTGGGTGCAGGCAATTAAAAAGAACCCATCACAAAATGTTTGATACATAAGCGCCTTATGACAAAAATTTTCTTAAACGCAGCAGTGCATTAATAGGGCCTGGAGATGGTCCAATCACTGCATCCTTTTACCATCGTTAAAGCTCTACTAAGAATTTTCTCCAAGATGCTGCCCTATCTCAAACGCTGGAACAGCATGCACTACATGTTTGGACAGCGTGCTTGTTCAAGATGTGGGAGGTCACGTCCTGAATGAACACAGTTCTTAATCACACTTGCATCATAACATCTAATACAAAAATCAGCGCCAAAGGCTTAACATGTTGAGTCCAGTTCTAATAAATGAAAGCGTCTGAGGACATTCAGGGTGCTCACAGGCTTTGCGCAGATATGAGCTATCATGGTTGTTTTAACATTACAGTAGCTAAAGGCTCGTCACTCTTCTGTGGAGCGCCTCAGCTGCTGTACTCTACTCCACAGGCCTGCTGTGGGTGTCTTCTGACAGGATCAGCAGCAGGTTCCTCCCTGCCTGCATGCTCTTCTGCAGAGAGCCTCATGGTCACGTTCACACAACTCGCTCACAACGGTAGGTCATCGTTCAACAAACTGCAGGTTAATGACATTTTCAGGAACAAGCAGTGTCCGTGTCATTGGCTTCACGGAACCCCCCTTTGGATCCGGCCTCACATCGAACTCTATCAGGATCTAACAAAACCAGAAACAGAGACATTATTTAAAACATGGTGTCATAGTGAGAGGTGTTTATAATATGAAATATTTAGTGTGATCCAGCGCAGTTCTACACTATTTTCACTTGAAGTACCCAATTTTGTGACTGTTGCATATGCATATATGGAAGTGACAAAAATCCTCACCCGGGTGAGAGCAAGGTAAAGCTCCAGCTCAGCAATACGGCGCCCTATGCAGCTCCGTTTTCCCACCCCGAAAGGCACGGACGCATATGGATGATGAGTCTGGTCCTTGTTCAGCCATCGACGTGGCAAGAAGTCATTAGGATTTGGGAACATCGTGGGATCCCGTGATGTTGCAAAGTGGCACAGGGTTATCAGAGTCTGGAGGGATGTTAGTGTTAGATGCTGTTTATGATGATGATTCTACATGACTCCTTAACAGACTCACATTTTTAGGTATGAGGTAGCCCCCAACCTGGATGTCTCTCTCAGTGATAACTCGAGCATTAGCAGGAATGACTGGATACAACCTGCAAAAAGTTGACATGAATAAACTTGTAATCTCAAGCATGACCTCCTTTAGAAAGAAAGCTACCTGAGCACTTCTTTGACTGTGGCCTTCAGGAGAGGCATGCGCGCTACATCAGCTGCCTCGGGCATGGTCCTGCCTTCCATGACTGTCAAGACTTCCTCACGCAGTGCGGCCTGCACGTCAGGGTGACGGGAAAGCTCATACAGTGACCAGGACAATGTGCTGGATATCTGAAATGAAAAAAAAAAACACCTTAAATATCCTCTATTATGTAAAAACGACTTTTTATGGCAGGGTTTATGACGGGTTTCCAGGTTTTCATGACGTCATGATGAAAAAACCTTCTTTCTCAATGAGATGTCTCTAGCTAGAGGACTGCGCCCTGTCTGTACGGCCACCTCTTCACAGAGGACAACTTTGTAAAAAAACCAAGCAGGCTGTGTTAGAAATCTTAAAATAAATCCTGGAGCTCTTTTAACTATCGGCAGGCAGCTACAAACCTGGAAACTGTGAGTTTGATCTTTTTGTTTTTCTTGAACAAATAAGGTACCTAGCAGGATGTAGGTGTGATGTCCTACTCCTTAACGTTAGGTTGTCGGATGTGATACATGGCATCTATTACATTGTAAACAAGTGCAGAGTTACGGCATGCATGTAAAAAGCAAATGAAGTGTACAATGGCGCTTCTTCATTCATTACCATTAAAGCTGCAGACACACAAATTCCAGCAATTGTGGGACCTCTTGAGACTTTTTGAAATAGTTGTAAAAATGGTGTGATATTGGGGTATCCCGTGGTTTATGACAGCAGCAAAGCTGATGTGTGATCTTACAGTGTCAACGCCTGCAAGCAGCAGCTCAGTGATATTGCTGTAAACAGTCTTCATGGGCAACGCCGTCTGGGACAGGAAGTAGGCAAGGTAGTGGGCGTCTACTTTTCCCCTGCTGTTTTTTTTTTCTGCTTGCCTCAGGCGCTGGTCAATTTGGCCTTTAGCTGGAGACACAGTACAATGACACAGCATGTAAACACAGTCAGAATTTATTCCTTAGTATTCTACCGCTTATCCTGCTCAGGGTCATGGGTGAGCTGGAGCCTATCCCAGTTGACTTTGGGCAAGAGGCGGGGTACAACCTGATCTGGTTCCCAGTCAATCAATATTGCAGCACAAGAGCCACAACAGGATCTGATATAGTTCATTTTATGCAGGTCAGAAAAGCTTTGTCTTTACTTTCAACTATCTGAGGTAGTATCAGAGTCGTATTCAACAATGCCGGCAATGATGTGTGAAGCTTGACACTCACTTTTCCCAAACTGTTGTGCTGAAAGCAATAGCATGTACGTAGTAGGTACTGTGTTGTATGTGGTGTGGTGTTGTGCACAGTTACAGCAATACCTTGCTGTGCACAATTCTGTATGAAACGCACAGGTGAATATATAGGTGAATAAATACCGATTATTACAGTACAGATCAGATTTTGTGGAATGTGTATAAGGAGCTTTGCATTAAGTTTAGTGTGGCTTTTTTGGAGAGCTGATGGAAACATGAATTTCTCCTCCAGATGAAAAAAGTATCTTTCCATAAAGGCGGAAAAAGATGGATGTAAAAAGGGTGACGTGTCAAAATTGTTTCCATACTGCTGTATAATAATGTTCCCTTCTGACTGACTTTGACATCCCTTTCATTAATTGGTTTATGACTATACACAAACTCAAAAACTGTACATCCAAGTAGGAGGAGAATAACATGACATAATGATTCATATTTAAGCCTTTACATTCCAAATCTTGTAGTGCGTGCGGTTTAAGGGTTATAATCTCCGTTTTCTTGATTATTCTAAACATGGTTGATTTTCATGTTTGGACCACTCAGATGGTCACGCTGTACATGTGTAGGGTGACGGGGGGATAACAACCCAGCACTGAGTGGAAACCAGCAACAACCAAATGGAGCTGAGGAGGAAATAATTACAGGAAGTGAAGATGTCGTTTTCCGTGTTTGGTTTGAGCAACTTCATTTAGAGGATCTACTGTAGATCCTGATTTGATCACGTAACATTGTTTATGAACATTTTGGAGAGTACATCATCTGAACACTCAAAGGAACCTACCAAATTCAAACATGTTGTCCCAGCACCGACAGAAGTGTTTCCACGGTATGGGGAACAGCCAATGCAACCATCTTGGCATAACCATGGTAGGGAGCGTCATTACAAACATGGTATTGATGGACTGGATGAAGTTTTCTGTTTCCTTAGGGACTACTGGTTCAAGGCAGCCAAGTCTAGATTCAAACAACACCGAAGAGATTCCTGTCCAAAATGAAAAACATAAAATTAAAATGTGGCAGTTAGATAGAGACTCAAACAGCACATACATGCAATTTAATTTAATAGTAAGCAGGGACGAATGGTATAATGTTCACTTTAAGTTGATGGAACAGAAAGCACAAAGCATTTTGGGAGAGATTTAGTAGTGATTCTTTACATAAGAGGCGACATGACAATGTGTGCTTGACAAGATTTAACATGCAATCAGTCAGTCCCGCAAATAAACAACAATTCTGTTGAGTCCATGAAATCATGCTGCGTGTGACAGAAAAATGTGCCGAGTCAGGCATAAACATGCACTTGGCATGTTCAAACGGTCTGGCTTCTTCATCAAAATTACTCTGCCACGGAAGCTCACCCTCGAGGCCGAAGTAATAGAACTCCTGCGTGATGTTTGTGACGAGGCCTCCGGGATGTCTGCGCAGGCGAAGTTTGGCGATGAGGTCACTGACCACACTGTTGATGGTTTTGTCATAAGCTTCCACCGCCTTGGGCCGCAGCATGTGCTTGCCCAGGAGGCTCCTCACCTCTTGCCACTCTTCTCCCTCACTGGACAGAAACCATTTAGTACAGTCATGACTGTGCAGAGATTAGTTGTCATATTGTTCCTCAAGTGAGTGTGAGTAAGAGTGTGTTGGAGTAAATAGTTAAAGATAAAATCTCATCTTTAAAGTGCAGCTCCGGGGTTTTTAGCTCTTGACTTGGGCACCAAGGGGCGAGGGGTTTGACCAGCAATAGAGCTAAGAACTGGAGAGATGCCAGTTCTTGAGCAAGGCACTGGACACCCAGGGTGTGACACAGTTTGGACAGTCTCCTTCCCTTTGACAGTCGTGTGCATACTGTGTTTCCTCAAATATTGGCCGAACATTATTTGAAAGAGGCATTTATATGTACAAAAGTTTGTGTAAGGGTGGAGCTATACAATGAAAAATAGTTATTTTGCTGTTAATCTACCTCACATTCCTCCACACGTTTGCTTCGTATCAGTAATGGAGTGCAGTTGGAGGGGGAACTAAATGCTCCCTGCTTTATTTTCTACATATTGCAGATGACAGACGCACCTGACACCACAACAGCACAGCAGAAGCGGAGTAAATATTTAAGTTTGATCTTGCTGCACAGGTGTAAGACCATGCAGATGCATTTTTTGTTTTTCATGTGTTTTACTTGTTGAAGGGGATATTCCTACTTAGCTCCAAATTACACTTTTTTCACCAAAAAAAAGAACACCACCAATAGTGCTGTCAGAGAACAGATTGTAAGAAAAATGTATATTATTCACATTAAGTTAAACTGAATGAGATTTGTTGTTCAGCCCGAAAGGCTGTGCAGGCTGTCATTCACTCGCGGCTTGTGCACAAGCTCCATGCACTCACAAACACATACATGTAGTCTCAGAGAAGTGAAGTGGACAATTAGCAGTCATGGCTGATGTTTTTTGGTACCCAAGACTTGGGGACACTAAATAATGGGAAGGAAACAAAAGCATCATTTAAAGGTTCTATTTCTGTTTCTATTATGTAAACTCCTGATACTATATTTTTCAGTTGTTTTCATAATAAAGTAAAAACCTCCTTTCTCATGGAACATGATACCTATCTCTCGCCCTCCCCTAGTGAGATGAGCTCACTCCGTGTATATGCCCACCGTTTCAGAGAAAATCAAACTTTTTTACCACTACACAGGCAAACTACACCTGAGAGCAGTTACAAAGTTAACACCTTTAGAGGTCAAGTTCGTCTTGTGACACAATCTTAGTCTGGGACGTGACAGAGAAAGAGGGCACTTACGAGGTCAACAAGCCATAGTGGTGACCTCTGAGCTTCCTGTAGTCCTTCCAAGAGGAAAGCTCAGAGCGGCAGGGGTGCTGCCCCTCTTGTCTAAGCACCTGCTCGATAAGCGCAGGATGAGCCACGTGGACTGTCAGGATGGGGCCGAAGCTGGCCTTCCACACGGGGCCGTATCGCTGCAGTCCATCCAGCTGGAACATGAAACACACACCTCATGAAACAATGCATAAATCAGTCCTTCCTCACTATTCGTACATTTTAGCGTTGGCTTTTGACTGCACTTTGAGAATACATTGCGGTGTTATTCCATTCCTAGAGAGTCCCCTGTGTCCTGTAAAGAGGAGGTTTGTGTAATGTCCCTAAAGCTTTAAATCACCACTTTTACTGGTACTGTAGCACAAGATGAAAAAAACTAACTTGTTCAGTTTCCCATGCGCGTGCTCATGAATACCTTAAAAAAATGATTTATGGCTTCTAAATGAGGAATTTGTTGACGAACAGATTGCTGTGCGATGGACAAAGAATACACGTCTGAGCTTTTATTCTTGCAAGAACAGACACACAGTACCAGCAGTCTGTAGAGGACTTGAAAGCATCTTACACTCAAAACCTTTCAAAGACTTAAACAATGTTAAACTTCAAAGATTACAGACCAACGGGGGTGAGGTTAGCTCAAGTGTTCCACATACTGTAGTGTATGGTATACAACCACTAGAACATTGGGCACACCTGCACCATGGATCCAGCAGAGCTGAATGAAAATATTCTCCCTTACACGGATAACAACAATTAGGAAACATCTAATGTAACAGCATGTGTGTGAGTTTGCAGTGGTGTAGAGCTGCATTGCATCATTATGATAGCTTTCATGTATGATCCTGTCAGTCAATCACTGGTATACAACAAAACTACTACTTTCCCGAAATGCTTATAACTTTGCCCTACCTGTAGCTGGTGCAGCTTTGACAGCCCCCTTCGTGGGAATAAGTCCCAGGCGAAACCGAGCACCGACGGTCCGGGCATGTCATCTAGCGTCTTCGATGCCGTCCCGCCTGCTACGCCCTCGGCCCACCTCTCCATCCACTTGAGCAGGGGGAAGAAGCTCCGGCCGGATACTCTCAAAGCTTGCTGCAGCATCCTTCTCAAAATGATCATGGAGCGGTCGCCGGATGCCGATGCTCATTTTCTCACCCCCGCCAGCTGGAGGCTGTATTTATAACCCCTGCAACCTGCTCCTCGAACCCGCGAAGATAAAGCTGTAAATTTTCTAATTCAGGGCCAATCGTGGGTGTAAGTGCAGCTCCAGGTCCCGCCCCGCCTGGATGAGACGATGCAGGAGGTGTGTCCAATCAGAGGGCAGAACATGGACCATCCCAGAAAGGCAGCACACGTGGAGCTCCAGGATAAATAATACATGACTTACTTGTGTCTGTGCGTGTGTAAGTGAGTGGCTTATCTCTTTCACCTTGAAGCACTTTGCTCCCTTACAGGCCTGCACGCTGACACATTTCAATTGATCGGACACTTTTGCATTGTGTCTTGAGTGCCATTCAAGGCCAATGCTATGAGACTACCAGTGCATCAGTGGTTTTGGCCAAGAACTGCTTTTTCACCGAATGCCTACTGTACAAACAACCACTTTTGTAGTTCAAAAACTAGCTATCTGTGTTGCTTGTTCTTCTGGGGACGTCTACTGCATCCCTATTTCTAAAAGAGCGCTTAAGAAAACAAAACAGAACGTGCTCCCACATCCACACTTAAGCATAAATCTGAATAAACTACAAGTGACTATAGTGGTAAACATGTTATCTCAATTTAAAGTTAAACCCGGAATATCATGCAGGTCTGGTGCTGGAACTGAAGCACGCTTGTTTTTGCTGACTTGCTGGGTTTTCCCAGCCAAGGAGAAAATCCTGACCTGATTTAATGATGAAGTGGAATTTGTGTAAATCTTGTAACAAACCCCACGGCTTTACTTTCAATCTGCCTCAAGCCCCAAGGCTGACACTTAGAAGAGGCGCTAAACAGAATTCTTAAATCAGGAGTTTTGACCGCTAATCTCTCTTTTGCGGAAATTAGGATTTGGAGGAGGACTGCACTTAATCTTGGCACTAGCGGTAAAGCAAGGATTGCCAGTAGGGCTAGTAAGCATTTTATGTATGCCCCCTATCCCTGTTATTATGTAGCCTGGGCTATCAGTCCCATGTTAAGCCTTTTTGACACTTATCGGCCATTGCATTTCAATTTGTTTTGCGAGTTGCGCTTTAAATGTACCTGTGGCATTGCAAATTACAGTGTCCATTTACATTCCGTACAATAAACATACAATATATGACCACTTCAGTCAATGATCCTGATATATATAGATGACCACCACAGTGATGGACAGGGACTCATAAAGCAGCGAGGCAGCAGACACTGCCAAGGTGCCTGCTGAAAATAAACAGTACAACTTCTATTATATATGCATCCATCCATTTTCTATACCACTTATCCTCATTAGTGTCGCGGGACCTCTATTATATAGAGTTACTCATGAGGAGATATAGAGTAGATACCAAAAGTTTATTATTCTATTTTAACACTTTAAACACAAACCAACAGTAGGTCATCACACCAAATGGCTCACTTACTCACAGTGCAACTAAAAATAACAAGTAGGAACATGTGGAACACACGATATAACTTCACCACACGCTTTCATATGTGCGAAACAGTACTGTGCTGGGTAACTTCCTGTTGGGAAAGTGGACACCCAGCATGCCTTGCATGTTATAAATTATTATAAAGTAGAATGATTTTGGTCGCACCACGAGTGAGGTAGACAACTGGGTTGATTAGCCCCTGTTGGTGTGTGATGTATGAGTAAGGGTGTAAATGTTAATGTGATTCACTGCATATATATAAAAAAAATTATTAAATAAAATAAAAAAATAATTAAAAAAAAACAACACACCTCTTCAAGCTAGTTAAAGTTTGCCTCTGACTATCTTCTGTGCAACTCCTTGCTCCACCAATGTAGGGTGGGTTTTCGACCAGTAAACAACTTAATTGTGGACATTATCAGTACAAATTGGCAGCTTTTATCACAAATAAATAAGTCAAATGCATGGGGTTCTGCTGTATTCTAACTAGTTATTTATATATTAGTTGATTAGATAGCATATTATTAGTCATTTAATAAAGCTCCAATTAGGAAAACGGCTCACCTTCACTTTAGAACCAAGAGTACTACTGTCACCTAGTGGTGTTGTGTAGGTAATGCTGGAATTGTTAAGCGTAGAATGTTTGTATGCCGCACGGTGGGTGAGTGGGTAGCATGTTGGCCTCACAGTCAGGAGGTTCAGGGTTCAAATCTCCGTTGGGCATGTTCTCCCTGTGCGTGCGTGCGTGGGTTTTTTCCGGGTACTCCGGTTTCCTCCCACATTCCAAAAACATGCATGTTAGGTTAATTGGCGACTCTAAATTGTGCATAGGTGTGAGTGTAAATGTTTTTTGATTGCCCTGCAATTGAGTGGCGACCAGTCCAGGGTGTAGCCCGCCTCCTGCCCAGTGTCAACCGGGATAGGCTAGTGACCCTAGTGAGGATAAGCGGTATAGAAAATGGATGGATGGTTAGATTTTAGAGGCATGTTTGTCCAAGAAATGTCTGAATTCTGAAATCAAACCACTTTTGTGGCATTTGACTATTGATCTTAATTGTTCATGAGTAAGGAAGCAATGAGGAGCAGCTCAAATTGCCAAGTCATGACAAGATCAGGTGAAGAGACACTTCTTCAGTTTCCATGCCTGTAAGTCAGTAAAGGCGCCATTTCAAAGACACGTGTTAGAGATTCTGCTCTTGTATTGACCCACAACTACTGGTTAAAAGCCCATGTTACGTCAATAGGTAAACTTGAGGAAAGACAGCACTGAGACAGAATAAATAGCTGCAAAGAAGATGATGACATAACTAAGTCAGGTTGCACAATGATGTTTACAGACACCAAAGTGGCAAAATCTGGAATCAATAAAAAACATTGATAATATTGGCAACTGGGAGGGAGTATACAAAAATCAACATGCGTGACCCTGATTTTTTTAGGGTCACTGTCCTTGTTGCATGAATGCAGACTCTGTTTCAAAGATACCATTGTCCAGAAATGAGGACAGAAGATGCAGAATGTGGAGCAAAGTCGGGGGGAGAAGCATCTGGACACGGGACATGCACACGAGACTTCCCAAGTGGAAGGTTTTGCATTATCCTGAAGGTGAAAGATAAACAATGACCTCTGAATTTTACATGAACACATAAACATCTTTTAAACAACGTCACCAGAGAGGATCTAGCAAAACACAATGCGAACACACCAAAACCTCAAGAATCATGGTCGAGACAGACACTTGCACAGTCTAAATCTTCGTTTACACTTCTTGCTCCCACTTTGTCCCTGTAATCCTAGGCAATTTGGAGTGCCAATGGTGTGCTGATGAGTGAACTGGTTCTTAACAGGTGTGAAGTATGTGTAAACTTTGCAGGGCTGCATGCCATCGCGCAAAGAACATTTGGAAATGTTCAAAATTTGTGGCACGCATAATTTCCGTGAACTATTCGTGAATGCAACGTGAACGCATCGCAACCTACGTGTAAACAATGCGGGTAGTGTGTATCAAAGCGTGCCTCTCCGTGTCGCATTCACATGAATGGGTTAACTTTTCCTCCACCTTTTAATTTGGGGGAATTCCTTGGTTCTTCCTTGTGATTTTCTGTTAATAACTAATCATAATGCCCAAAGCAATGTTTTCCAGTCAGCAACTTGGCAGGGGACACTACTTTCTGCTTCACTGATGCGGGAAGTGGTGGTGACAGTGCTTACCCATGAAGGAACAATGCGCGTCACATGTATCATTGTTGTGCACTAGATACATAAACGGTACTTGACAAGGTGTAAATAAGTTGTGTAGAGGTGTGGTCATTTCATGCCGAAGCGCACCATTTTCGGTCACAAATTGCGTAATTTATGCATAAACAGAACGCAAACGGTGCACAAACTAGTTTTCATGTTTTCCTAAAATAAATGACACTTATTGCCACGGCCAAGTTGCGGGACAATGCAGTGGAAAAATGTGTGCAAGTGTAAACACCACTTTACATGTAGATGTGCTAACTTTTTATACAGAAACAATGAAGGATGGCATGTTTGTATTTGTCTCCTTTTGTTTATTAAACAGGCTAAAACAATTCAGGGTAAATCATAATAGACCAAGCCAGGGTGTCCAAATTCCAGCCTGGGGGTCTTTTCTGTCAGCAGTTCAGTTTATAATGGCCTAAAAATAAAATGTATTGATTATTAATTAAATATTGTGTACTATTAGATGTTACACTTTTCTGTCATTTTTCTGTCACCTACATATACCACAAATTGAGATGTGTGTGTTAAGTTAACTTTGCATATATTGACCTACATTACATTGGTTTTAGTCCCTTTAATGTATCAAAGTGGGGCACTCACATCCTTTCATTTTTCTATATGTGGCCATCACTGGAAAAAGTTTGGACACCCCTGGGCTAAGCAATTAAAATTTTAAAAGAGCTCCATGAATTTCAGATTGCATAAATGGCCAGGAAAAGGTGTGTCAGCACTATAGATATAAAACTTGAATACACTTTAGAATATAAATGCATGTTTTTGGAAAAAATGTGAATGACAATTTTGATGTTTGGAATTGTGATTGTGATTCACCATTTTTTTCATATGCACAAGCACACGCACACAGAGTACATGTCCATAAATTAATGTGACCACTTCTGCAAAAAATAGAAAAAAACATAATTTACTGTGAATTGATATGACTTTTTTTAAATTATTGTTTGTGCAGCCCCACATTAGAGTAGTCAGTGTACAGCTGGTATAGCAGTGTAGTTACAGTACATGTATCCATGTGTGATTTTCAGTTCTGGAAAGATGCATGCCGATTTTCCACATTGTACACATTTCAAGTGAGGGATAGGAAGTAATCTGCTTGAAAGTGGACAACAAGGCAGGGTATTTGGTGTGGAAATGGAGAGCTGATACGGTGCCTCACGTCTGCTGCTTGGCCATGTGCATTTCAGCAGAGATGTCTCACTGGCCGTGCACAAAGTTAGATGCAGTGAAGTGTCAGTGACCCCGGTGCTCTAAACAAGTCTTGAAGCATTTCCGCAGTTCTCCTGAGCTACAGTTAACAAAAAAGCTAAGCAGTTGTATGTTTTGATTTTGACCCTTACTGTACCAAAAATGAACCAAACTGTTACCTTTACAGCGATGTACATACCAAACCAGGAGGAAGCCACACCATTAGATTCCTTCTGTCCACTGAATGAGCCAACACACAGCCATTAGTGTGTAAATAGCTGGTAAGTACACCTCACAATGAACATGTCCAAATTGTGTCCAGTGTGTTCTTAGTCAGTGTGAGCACCAATGTAATCTAACACTGTTAATCCTCTTGGGCATGGAATTCACCAGAGTTGCACAGTTTGTTTGCTGGAATCCTCTTCAACTACTCCATGATGACATCACTGGTGAAGATGATGGATGTTAGACACCTTACACTCCTTCACCTTCCTCCCACTTGAGGATTCCCCACAGAGCTCATTTGGCTCAGATTTGGAGACATACTTAGCCACTCCATCACCTTCTTCTTCCTCAGCAAGGCACCTGTCATCTTGGAGGTGTTTAGGTTCCTTATCATGTTGGAAATCTGCGATGCAGCCCAGTTTCCCAAGGGGAGGGGACTGTGCTCTGCTTCACAATGTCACAGTGCAAATTGGAATTCATCTTCCCCTCAATAAATTGCAGCTCTCCGGTACCGTCACTATTCATGCAGCCTCCAGATTATTGGCAAGACTCAATTCTTTTGTTAATCACTTGCATTAGAAGCTATAGTGTCCCCTGCCAAGATATATGAAGTACAGATTCATTGAAATAAACAAGTTACATGTGCTACAAGCTGCTAGGAAGCCAAGCTAACCGGCTAATTACGGAAGTATAAAGCAGTTGCCTAGCAACAATGCCAAACAAAAGAAAAAATCAAAGAAAGCAAGCCTCTGTTACAATTGTAAAGGATGCTGGCCCTGGATACATGGACTCCAAATCACAAGCGCCAGTCTTGTTGCCAAATGTGGAGGGGGAGGACGACTACAGCCATGAGTTGAGTACATCAGAAAAACAAGAAGAACAACAAAATGTGGTGGAGGAAAATTTCTGGGAGGCCTGGATGCAAGACTTTAAGAAGTTAAAACAGATGAAGATGGAGATGCAGGAGATACGGGGGTGTATTGCACCACAACTAGACCTTAAGCATTTGCAGTCACAGATTCAACATGTACAATCGCAGAATGACAGTCTCATCGCAAAGATCCATGGGGTCCCCGGTGATGTCATAGACCTTATGGAGGAAAATAGAGCACTGAGCAAAAAACTAAAGCTCTAAAAGAAGAAATCGAGAAGTTGCAAGATAAAAATGTTGCCTTGTGTGCTGCTCTTGAAGAGGTTAAAAACCCTATTGCAGATAATAAAGCACTACGCACTGATATCAAGGCTTTGCAGGATAATATAAAGGCACTATTGAAAGAAAATGCTGCCTTGCACGCTGCTCTCAAGGAAGCTAAAAACCATGTGGAAGAAAATAGAGCATTACCCAAGGATGTTAGAGTTCTGGAGAATGATATCAAGACATTTATGGAAGACAATGCTGCCTTGCATGCTGCCCTCAAGGAGGATAAAAACCCCAAGGAAGTAAATCATGCATTATTCAATGACATCAATGCTCTACAGGATGATATCAGGACACTATTGAAGGATAATGCCGCCTAGCGCACCACTCTGGAGGAAGAGAAAGAAGCAAAGGATAATATCACTGAGTAAATGAAAACTATAATGGATGAGATGGATCAGAATTCAAGAATGAATGATGTGATCCTCACAGGGCTCAGAGTTACACCCGGGGCAAAAGATAGGGAAGCTCATTACAGAGAAAAACCAGATGGAATGGATGTTCCTTCAGCAAAGCAACAGATTGTCAGCTTCCTACAATCAAAGGAGGTGGATATCGATATCAACACCATTGATACTTGCATCCCACTGTATGGCAGAAACAACACCACACCTGTTATCATTAAGTTCACCAACAGGGAATTCAAAACTGCACTGCTGAAACAGAGAAAGAACTTGAAAGGCACAAACGTCTACCTAAATGAGCATCTGACAAAACACAACGCTGACATTGCCAAGAAAGCACACGACTTGAGGAAGCAGGGAAAGATACAAAGTACTTGGAGCACCAACGGAAAAATACACATCAAGCTACATGGAGGTCCAGGAGAAGCAGGAGTGCTGGTTGTCAAAGATATCAACGATCTGAATACATACTAAACATCATATAATCATGACAATAAAGATAAAATAGGATAAAACGCACAAAACAGTAAGAGGGATTACATTCAATAATATGAATATTGATATCAACATTGAAAGAGCACGCTCAACAAATAATTAAAATCGGGAACTCATGTCTTTACATTTAAAGACACTCACAGTGCATCACCGAGACAGCAAGATGTTGATCCGGAAGAGGGGAAGAGGGGAAGAGGGGAAGAGGGGAGGAAAGAGAAGGGAAAAAAAGTTTTTTAAAAAAAGAAAGAAAAATATGATATATGCATGTATGTTTATGTATGTAATATATATGTGTATGTATGTATACATATGAATGTATGTGTGTATGCATGTATATACACAGTATGTATGAGTATGTATTGGCAAATCATGTGAGAAGGTAGTAGGATTAAATAAGCTCTGCTTCTTCCTACTCCTTTTTGAACATGTAAAACTGAGCAATGTAACATGAATAATTCTTTGTACAATGTATGCATGTTCGACACAAATTAAACCAAACCACAAGAAAATTAAAGTCTGGGCCAAACCTGATATATTAAATAAATCAAGGGATTTATATGGATGATGAAAAATATAAGGAGTGCTGTGAAAGAAAGGCCTCTTTGTACCGTCTTGTGGTGGGAACTGATGTGGTCCAGTTGTAGATCATGTTCTAGAGTTTGGCAGGGACAGCCTAGAGGTATTTTCCCTAATTTTGTTGGCTGGCTGCCCAGAAGGGAGACGGCTCTATACTCCCAGACTAGTATGTTAAAGTTCATGGCTGCAGTCTGCCTGTCTGCTGGTTTTCAGAACAGTGTCTTTGTGCGCACGCATGCATGAACACAGAAAGTGTGAAAGTGTGTGTGGCAGTCTGTGTCTAATCTAGTGGGCTGTGTTCCTCCCGCCACAGAAAGGGGACGTCTTTGTATTTATGGTAGTGGGGCGAATCCGGCAACCCCCACCCATCCTACCTCCACACCATTTCTATATGCTATTCTCTGTTATTCACTAAAACAAAAACAAAAAATGAGTAAAAAGAGCAGAATGAAGGGTTTTCAAAGCACGCCTTGGGGCCATTTGCATGTTTTTATCAGCCGGGAACATTCTTAAAATAAATAAAACAATTAGGACCAATGACTAAGCTATTTTCATGATACTCTTTTTTATTACTATTAAATTGTGTCCCTCATACAGAGGGTGTTGTCAGGAAGGGCATCCGACGTAAAACTTTTGCCAAATCAAAACATGCGGTATTCCCTACACAAAAGGCAAATAAATATATATTTGAAAAACATAATTTTACAAGTAATATAAGTAGAAATGTATACCTGCTGTCAAGTTGGGTAAACAATAAATGTAAGACATAAAGGTTTTGTCACATTAACACTGAGAAAGAACTACATAAACTGACATTTTTAAACAAGTTTTTAATTAATATTTAATAACATTATAAAATTAATCTCTCTCTCACTGTCTTACCCTGAAAGGCAGTAGCTTTTAGTCTCAGACTGGTTGCTTTGGGAATTTTGATGTTTTGACAAAAAGTATGCCTTTATTGCGGTCAGATTACAAATGTATTTTTTCACAGAATTGGTCAAATTTAGAGGTCAGGTGGGCCTGACCCACCGGCTGGCGGGTCAGTTTTTAATTGGTTGTCTCGCTTGTCCGAGTAAAATGCTTTAAGCTATGTTATTGATCTTCAAGATGGCACATAGTTTCCTGTTCATGATTTGTGTTTGTTGTAGTAGTTAACATCTGCTGTGTTCTTTAGCATTCAGTCGTTTTTCACAGCCATCATTTTGACACTTTTAAACTAAAAAAGAACACAAACTGAGTTTCCACCACACTTTGTAGATGGTTGGCACATAAACCAATCCGGATAAAGGGGCTAATACAGAAAAGTATTATTACTAAGGGTGTCTCACGAGACAAGATGATACACAAGATTGGGTCTACAAGAAGGAGACATGACTTTATAAAAAACATATTAAAAACTTGCAATGTATTACAATCTACTAATTTAATTTCTACTAAGTTACACTCTTCTGCACTCTTTGTGTATGTAAGCGGCCCTGCCTCTACCCACAGAGATAAAGAGACAAAAGGGCTCACTCCATTCCTGCCATCCAACCACACTAATGCTGTATGCTGAAACTATTGCACAGAGTGAACTCCCTTTCTGCCTCTTTGGAGACGAAGAAAACAGACACGCGTGCAATCATCAAGTAAAGTTTCATTTATTGTGTCATTAATTAATTGAGCTCTTGTGAACCTCCTTAACAGTTAAAAATCGGGGCAGTCAAAGTTATACACAGTCCTACCCAGAAAATTACAATATCCTGAAAAGGTTGTTGTATTTCTGCAATTCAACTTAAAAGATGAATTCAACATATTGTATAATCAAATAATATACAAATCAATATATTTTAAGTTTTATTTTCTTTGGATTTTGCTGATCAGGTCTTGCAGGGTAATTTTTTTGTAATTTTCTGAGTTTCGGGGTTTGTGTTTTTTTTAAGTTGAAATTTTAATCAGCAAAGTTACAACAAGGAATTGCTTGAGATAAGTTAGTTTGCATATAATGGCTCAATAAAATTTGATTTAGTTCATCTTTTATGTTAAATTGCCAAAATAAAACAACTTTGACTTGATATTGTAATTCTTTGCGTAGTACTGTAAAATAGTTATATATATATATAATATAAAAGTTATATATAATAACGAAATATGCAAATTCCCTTTAACGTCTTTTTTTTTTGCACACAGTTAACCTGGGCAAGTCCTGTTCCACCCTCAGCCCACATCGCGGTTTGAGAAAACAGCAGTGTTGCAGTTAATGTTGAGCCACAAGCGGAAACAAATAGCATACAGTAAATGGACAAAGAAAAGGCTATTGTGAAAGATAAGTTGAGCCTCAAAGCCTTTGAAGATGACTCTCGACAAGACAAAAGTTGTACTTTTATCTCCCGTCGTTGAGAGTTGAATTGTCACCGGAGTATGTTGAGTCTCAAATGCCACTTGGCACTTGGACTTAGGTGGAGAATCTAGAGAATGTGCTGGCGCACTGCAGGCATTTTTTGTCATGTGTACAGTGGTACCTTGGCATTCAAGTGTTCTAACTAACAAGTTTTTTATTTTGGAACCTCTCTCGTCTGCAAGCTAAAATGTCGGTAATGGATCACAGCTGCTAGTTCCCAGCAGGTATGGGCGAAGACAGCTTTTTAGAGTGTTCGTGTCACCTTAATGTGTGGGGCCAAAGGTGGAAGTGAGAGAGCACAAACACAGTGCTCAATGAGACGGCAGTAAAGCCTCATTAGGGATTTTTTTAGTGTTATTATTATTAGTTATTAATTGGGCTGTCAATTGATTAAAATATTTAATTGTGATTAATCCAGCTTTTGTCCATATGTAACTCATACTTAATCACATTTAATCGCAGATAAAAAAAACGTTCTCATTTATAATAAGCAGAGATGTAAATCTCTTAGTGGGAAACAATCACTTTTGTGAATATAGTGATATTTTATTAAAAAATAATATATAGAAATACCACAGTTTTTGAATGTTTAATGCGGGCTGCAATTTGTTCCGCTTTGTCCACCTTCCAACACGCAAGCACACTGACACAATACTACTATTGTCACGTTCTATATTCCTTACTCGTGACAGTTTTGGTTAGTTTTCTAGTGTTGTTGTTATTTTCATGTGTTTTCTGGGCCGTTTCTTAGTTTGGTCACTTAGTTAATTACGAGCACCTGTTCCTCATTTAGTTCCTGGCTATTTATGTACAGGTGTGCGTGCCAGCGGTTGTCGGTTCATTGTTACTTTTTTTTCCTCTTCCTGTATCGCTGCTTTGTCCCTGCCGCTGCTTCGCAGCATCTTTATTAAAGATTCCTGCAAACTTACCTGCCTGACGGCCAGCTCCCTGCATCCTCGGGGTCGTTACACTATGCCGCGACGCTATCGTAACAACTATACTGTACTTTTACTCTTTTTCTTTCACCTCATACTTGCTTCCAAATTTCGGAATGCATAAAGGGAAGATTTGATGACCTTTTTGAGTGCAGATGTCCAGATCTGTTTGGTACACAACCTTTCTGAAAAGCAAACTCCAGGCACATACTGGTGAATGATGGCTCTGTATTCATTTTGTGCGTTTAATTGGATGTTGTTCCTGTCATGATTTATACAATATATAATAAACAAGATAACTTAGATCGCTATGACGTACGTATGTTTATATGTTGTTATATATATATATTTATTCCTTCATTCATTTTCTATGCCGCTTATCCTCATTAGGGTCGCGTGTATGCTGGAGCCTATCCCAGCTGGCTTTGGGCGAAAGGCGGGGTACACCCTGGACTGGTTGCCAGTCAATCGCAGATATATATATATTATATATATATTTATATTATATATATATATGTATATTTAGATATATATATATATATACCCTATATATTTTATAGGGTGAGGAGCTCGGCCATCCGGGAGGAGCTCAGAGTAGAGCCGCTGCTCCTTCACATCGAGAGGAGCCAGTTGAGGTGGCTCGGGCATCTAGTCCGGATGCCTCCCGGGCGCCTCACTGGTGAGGTGTTTCGGGCATGCCCAGTCGGGAGAAGGCCCCCGGGAAGACCTAGGACACGCTGGAGGGACTATGTCTCACAGCTGGCCTGGGAACGCCTAGGTGTCCTCCCGATGGAGCTGAAAGAGGTCGCTGGGGACCGGGAAGTCTGGACTTCCCTACTGAAGCTGCTGCCCCAGCGACCCGGACCCGGATAAGCGGTGGAAAATGGATGGATGGATGGATGGTTTTATTACAAAATGAAATATAGCAAAAACATCCTTTGTTCTGTCAGTATGCAGGTACCAGACTATCGTAGGATGCAGAATGTGATTAAAAGATATTATTGTAAAGATATATCGATATTAAAAGGTGCTTCCTGAGATTGCACTGCATCAAGAAGTCCGATACATCTATACTTGCTTACTTTGGTGAAGAACATTACACCCAATCCAGAATTATTGAAAATTTTTTTTAAATGTGTTGCAGATAGAGAGATTGGTTAATAATCACTATGTGCATAAAGTTAGTTCTGCATTTCCAAATGTAGTTTAGACTCATTTCACTCACTGACAAACTGCTGTGTGATGATCCAACACAAAATGAAACAAATTAAACTGTGGTCGAGTCCATGTTTAAAATTGTTTTTTGGAAATCACGGCCATCAAGTCTTCTGGGCTAAAAAGGAAAAGGACCACCCAGCCAGCATCTGAAATGGTACGGGGGTGTGTCAGTGGCCATGGCATAGCCGATTTGTACCTCAGTAAAGACAACATTACAACTGAAGGGAACCTTGTGGCCATCTAAATGACTGCTTTTTCAAACAACCTCATGCCAAGGCCCATTGTGCTGTGGCTTTGTGGCGCAAAAAAAGAATGTGCAAATCATTACCTTCTATATTTATTTTCATTTTACACAACATTCAAACTTTGGACCAATCTGGGTTTGTAATTCATTTCTTTAAGCCAACTTTTGCAACCTTTTAGGGAGTGTCCACCAAATGTATTTTTGCACTGCCAGCTTATGCAACTTCCACGTCCGGCTTCTTTTATTTTGATTGGACAGGAGAAGCGCACACGTGATGCCTCAAATGTGTGTTTTATACTCAAAAGACAATAAAGCGTCAGCGTCTTTGGGTGCATAGGAAAGCGATGAAAAATGTGATGTATTTTTATTATCACTTATTACCACTATTATTAAATACAGTCATGGAATAACACACACAGGCACATAGTTAAGCTAAATTTGGACTGAAGACAATGTTGTCATTCTTTTTTAAAATAAATAAATAAAACTCTTCTATTATTACTCTTTAGCAGGCTGTGTACAACTTTATTATTAACTTATTGATTTTTATTCAATTATTTCAAGATACTGTACATGCATTTTTTACTGAGAAAAGAAGCAAAACACTGTAAAATGCAACAGTGAAGTCATTATAGTAAGAGAATAAAGAAGAAAAAATACTTTACATACATCCATAGTTGAGAAAAAATGATTTGTTTATGAAAATGTAACGTAAACACAGCAGGCATAAAATTTGCTCTTATTTTCATGAAATGAAATGTTTGATGCTGTCCTTAATATTTTGGGCAAATTCAGCTTGTTATATCACTTGTAATATGTATCACGTTTCATGCATTTGTCATGCTGATCTTATATTCAACAGTTTTTTTAAAAGCTTTGAGTTGAAGTACTTTTTGCTAATGTTTCAACTGTTCTTAGAGAACTTTATGGGTTTTCCCCCCTTTATTTGTCACCCATGTGCAGGATTTTAAGATGTGGCATCTGTTGAATTAAGAGCATCTGGACTCCATGTGGACTCATATGTGAATGACTTTTTATCGTCTACATGTTCTCAATGTGACATGTGATGATCAACTTTGTTCATTCTGCCATGTGAGGTGAGTGTCTGTGTAAGACGTGGTATAGGGAATTGGTTGACCATTAGGGACTAGCTTTACTTGCCTGCATTACATAATAGCTGACTGACATGCGTTTGTGTGCACAACTGCAGTCCTGCTGCTACACATTTGAAGATCAGTTCACATGCAATGAGAAATACAACCTACAAACATGTTTTCTATATAAAGGCTTTGAGTAATGGCAGATACCTTCTAAAAACTTTGGCAACCACTGTGAAAAGTTTGAAAGGAATGGTCTATTTCACACTTTCAGTTGGTCTTATATATACTGTTTGTTTTTGGACACAGAAAGGCAGCAAAACAACACACTGTAACCAGCAGAACATCATACTTCTAATACTACTAATAATAATACAAACATAGTGATATAATTACAATAATTAAAAAAATACCCAAATCAGATTACATATTTTAAAAAGTGCATAAAGTTTAGTGTTTCTTGTATTCATACAATTCTACTGCGGTAAGGTAGAAAAGTCTTACACTGCCATGGTCGTTTTAGCGTTGCCATATAACAGTATAGAGTTAAAACGTCACTCAACAGCGCACATACCAGTGCTGCGGGTTAGCTGTTGACTCAAGTGAAAAATGCCTTGTTTTCGTCTTTATAAAGGTCCTCACCAAATTGCAATATGTTCATTCTTGGCCCATATTTCGCACTACCTGCTGTTTAACTATGTCCAAATGTCTGCCTAAGAGTTTTGCCCAGCATTGTCATGTGATACTCTCACAAAGGAATAGCTAGTCTTCACTTATACCAATGTGGCTTCTTGTACTGTAGGTCAAGAGAGACATTTCAATCCATATCAGCTGCCTGGGGGCCAAATTCAATCATTAGGGGCCATTTATTGCATCATAAAAGTGAGAAAGCACAGATCAAACCCACTTTGGTGTCTTACTTGAGTCGTGTGATGCAAAGTGAATTCAGTAATGAGGCGGTCATGATGTCATGAGCTACAGGTGTAAACGGTTAGAGAGAGGCTGCAGTTGCTCTGTTTGAAAACAATTACCGGCGGCTATCAGCAGTTCCCATTTCCGAGTATTTATCGTTCGCATGTGTTGAACCAGGCCGGAATACATCTGGTTTTCATCTGATACTAACAACAGTGGGTCAAGATAGGGGCGGGCATTTATGGCGCAGTTATGACCTGAAATTTAAGATTACAAGGGGCAATGGTAAAGGCTATAATACTTATCAGAACAAAGGATCAAAGGAGGTAAATGGAGGAGACCTAATGGTGGACGTTACGGGTTATTTTAAAAGAAATGTACTGTACAGGTCAAAGAAATGTATTGTAATCTACTTGTATTGTACAAGTAGATTACAGAGTACATACCATGGACGTTATTATAGTTTGTGGTAACTCTAAAAGTACTAAAACTCTCCTAGTGAGGATAAGCGGCATAGAAGATGGATGGATGAATGGATGTACTACAGCTTCAGTAAGGCTGTACAACTAGAGCAATTCCCTTACCTTTATTAGCATTCTTCTGTTGAGAGGTTTTATATCACGACTTAAAAGGCCCCCTATTATGTAAAAGTGACTTTTTCAAATAACGTAACAATAACATATGTCTCTACATGCTGTTTACTTCACTTTTGCAAGAAGAGGCGCTTGCTTTTTATGACGTCAGGGAGGAAAAACCTCTTTCCTTATTGACATGGAACTATTGGTCAGTCGGTACAGATGTGGAAGCTGTAAGCATGAGCATTTTGTTTTTCTTCAGAAAATAAGCCAACCAAGTTACTCTAAAAATGGTTCTGTAATGAACCATGCATGCGTCCTGTAATACTCCTTAATGTTACGTTGTTGTATATGATCCTACCATATATTATGTGGGACAAGTGCCACGTAATAAACACACCCTGTTGAGAAAGTGCGGACAAACACAGCTCATTAGCATTAAAGCTACAGATATACAAAATGGTAGAACACTTGCAATACGGTACTGTGAAACCACTGAGAGCAAAAAAGGCATCACATAGGACCGTTAAAGGGTATGAAGTTGTCCACAGACATGTAACCTTTAAAAACAAGTCACAGCTGCCCAGAAATTTAATGACGACATCAGAAAGTCTGAGAGCCAGATGTGACAAATTATTTGCAAAGGAAACAGAATGCAACATCCGCACTGCGTCACCACTGATCAGTCATAAAGTTTCTTGAACTGCAGCTTCCCTTCCAAGCACTTTATTACATTTATTTAAGGACCTGGTGATGCTAATATTCAGAACTGATCAAAATCTTATGACCAGTTGAACAACTGCTAGAATTAAACTTAGTTAAAATAACAAAGATTGTGTTTCCCATGCATTTACTTATTTAAATACATTTACATTATATTAAGGAAGGTCACAGCCTGCCTTAATATAATATAAAGGCTGTAATATAGGTTTGTGCCTATCCGCCGAACGGCAGTCCAGAGTACCCAGCCGTCTTGGAGTCTATCAGAGGGGTTCTGGAGAGCACCCTAGCTGGTGACTCCATAGTTCTGCTGGGAGACTTCAACGCCCATGTGGGCAATGACAGTGTGACTTGGAGGGGCGTGGTTGGGAGGAACGGCCTCCCTGACCTGAACCCGTGCGGTGTGTTGTTGCTGGACTTCTGTGCGAATTACAGTTTGTCCATAACAAACACCATGTTCGAACATAAGGATGTCCATAAGTG
>QODF01000029.1:3636675-3746851 GCA_024372805.1 Oostethus manadensis
GACTGTACCCTCCGGGTTGGGAGTGAGGTCTTGCCTCAGGTGGAGGAGTTCAAGTATCTCGGGTTCTTGTTCACAAGTGAGGGACGGTTGGAGCGTTATGTCGACAGACGGATCGGTGCAGCGTCCGCAGTAATGCGGTCGCTGTACCGGAATGTCGTGGTGAAGAGAGAGCTGAGCCGGAAGGCAAAGCTCTCTGTTTACCGATCGATCTACGTTTCCACCCTCACCTATGGTCATGAGTTATGGGTCATGACCGAAAGAACAAGATCGTGGATACAAGCGGCGGAAATGAGTTTCCTCTGTAGGGTGGCTGGACTCACCCTAAGAAATAGAGTGAGGAGCTCGGCCATCCGGGAGGAGCTCAAAGTAGAGTCGCTGCTTCTTCACATCAAGAGGAGCCAGTTGAGGTGGCTCGGGCATCTCATCCGGATGCCTCCCGGGCGCCTCCCTGGTGAGGTGTTTCGGGCATGCTCAGCCGGGAGAAGGCCCCGGGGAAGACCTAGGACACACTGGAGGGACTATGTCTCACAGCTGGCCTGGGAACGCCTTGGTGTCCTTCCGGTGGAGCTGGAAGAGGTCGCCGGAGACCGGCAAGTCTGGACTTCCCTACTGAGACTGCTGCCACCGCGACCCGGACCCGGATAAGCGGAAGAAAATGGAATGAAATATATTAAGGAAAAAATAATAAACATATATTTTAATGTATAATTGCTTCATATTATGATACATTTCATTATCATTTTCACTTTTTGTTTTACCAACAAACTTACATTAAAAGGTACCAAGGGCAAATTTGATTATACAACTATTACATTACTCTAACAACAGTATTGATAATAAAATTCTCAATTAAAAAAAAAAAGAATTCTACAAAAAAACAATGAAGTACATTTTGCATGAAAAAAAATTCACTTTTTAAAATTATTGTATTTTATTTATTTTTGCTAAATATAAATATATTGAATATATAAAACAATAGAAAAGAGAAAATAAATACAACTATAAAGTCTAAATAAAATATTTAAAAAACTTTAGTTCAAAACCATTCTATAGTTCTAAAAAGAATTGTAATTATGAATAGAAAATATAATTGTATTTGTTAAGAACCATTTTAAATTAGACTTGGTAAAGAGAATGGGGTTTTTTTGTCAAAAAAAGTGGTTGAGTGGTTAGCATGTTGGCCACACAGTCAGGGAATCTGGAAGATCTGTTGTGAATATCAGTTGGGCATCTCCTGTGTGGTGTTCGCATGCTCTCCCCATGCGTGTGTGAGTTTTCTCCAGGTACTCCAGTTTCCTCCCACATTGCAAAAACATGCATCTTAGGTTTAATTGACAACTCTATATTGTCCAAAGGTGGAGCTACTCCTTTAACAGACTTCACAAGGTAAGCAATCACAGAATTGAATTTTTTCCTGGAAACTAAAAATGGTGGCACCACAGAGACGCAAGACTGCAAGCGAGAACTATGCATGGATATGCTTCTTCGAGGCACTATTCCCTTCCCACCGAGCGAGGGCTCAAGCCGGATGAAGGTGTGCCGAGTCCGAACGCAGGCTGGTAAGTACAACAACATCATTAGCCTGAACGGAGGGTCTTGGATGAAGTTAAAATCACCCCAAAACCTCACCAAAAAAATGATTTTGTTAATGAATGTTGTAATTATTTGATCATATTACCAATAACAATTCCCCAAAGTTATGTAAAAGCACTTCTGTCTGTAATACTGTATGTTTTCACTTATTTTTATTTTTACAAAATATAAAAAAATATATACAAATATCAAAGTGGCCCACGCAGCCTTGAACTTGTCAGTATGTGACCTTTTGTGTAAAAACGTTTGGACACCCCTGACGTAGACCTTCATAGAACAATGGCAAACATGAAACCTCTTGTCAGTCATACAGTCACATTGACTCTGGAGGGGGAGGAAGGGTCGCTAGCATACACACACACGCACACCAAAAGAGTGGAGCTTTGTGCAAAGTAACGTAGCAGAAGTTAGGAGGGGAAAAATGCTTGTAAAGCGAAATGCCACAGCCCCGTGTGGAAATATTAATAATGAGCCGAGGGGGCCCATCAAAATGAACAAGCCAGTATGCTTAGTTTACAGTATATAATCACATGCATCGTCTCGTCTAGTGACTCCCGTGTAAAAACGGCTAAAAACAAAGTACAGTAATGCTGTCATTGCCAGTTATGCAAATCAGAAAACGCCACAGACATTGCAATCCAGATGGAAACACATATCTTTCAGTAAACAGCAGTGATACAATAATCAATCAATTCAACACTATGGCACCATTTTCTATCCAACATCCACATTTTGATTAAATGTGGCATGTGGTATCCTGATGTTAATCATATCCCCTGCAGCAGAAAATACTTCTAAAACTCCCGACAGACAAAATTTCCAAGCTGTAAAACAGCACAGACATTTAATGTCTATGGCGTGTATTTCAAAAGGTCAGCTATTTCAGATGAGCTCTGTGTGCTGCACTACAACATAAAGGTAGAACATTGTATGGTTAACATGACATGCTTGCATTCGGCGTGCAAGTCTGATCCAATAAAGCAAGACAGAAATTGGATGTACAAGTTGTATCTCTGTACAAGTACTGGATGTTTCTCTCTAAGTGGATAACCCCCAAAAGTTTGGCGGAAGGCTCAAATATGACTTATGATTCACATGCTCTTTTTATTGCTCACTGATGGAGTATTACAATGATTAAAACTAAATCACTGACTTAACAAAACAACCTAAAAGAGCAGTAAAAAAAAAAAATGTTTTGTGTTTGAAAATCATTTAAAAAGCAAAAAAACTACACAACGCCTCTGTGAAGAGTTATAACAGTCTAGTTCTGCGACAACAGTGTGAAGATATCTGGCTGTCAAAGCAAAAGGGCTGCATTGTTCTTTGTGTTGTTGCTGTTGTAAAGTCTTAAGAAAGGCAAATGACTTGTTATTCCATTGTCGTAGTAGTCAAATGTCCAAATGTTTTTAGCATGATGTTGAATCAATCCGAAGGAAAACAGCGAGAAAATTCTTCCCTTTGTTTCTCTGCACTTTCTTTCCCTCTTCTGTGCAAGTTCCCAAACGGGACACGATGACATCATCAGCCTGCAAAACAAAAAGCAATTACTGTAGCCAACTTTGCATAGTACACAAACATACTCCATGTCTTTTATTCTGAAAGGCTGCATTACAGAAAATGGTTTTAAATATTTATAAATTTCTCATTCAAAGCAAACTTTGAGACTGTTAGGAATGGAATAGTTTCCCTCTCCGTTAAACAGGACGTGTTGAAGGTTTGTTGATAGTGATGAGTTCAAATTTATGTTACTACGTACCAGCTCTTCATCAGGGACCCGTGTAAATAATGGATGTTCACTGAAGTGCTTCACCATCCAAAGGTGGACCTCCTCCACATCTGTGATGGTGTAGACCAAGCCCTGGACGGGACAAATACAGAAAGGTGAAATAATTGAAGGATAAGCGGTGTAGAAGATGGATGGATGGATGGAATAATATTTGCGGTGAGTGTTAATCAAGTATGTACAGCTGCATTTCACTTTTCTAGTTTTGGCAGGCTTAAGCAAAAACTGGTAATCTAATTTGAGTTTGTAGTAACCAAGATAGAAGAGTACAGATCCTTAATGGGTAAGGCATGAAAGGTAATAACAAAATGTAGGCATTTGCAGGAGGTATAAAGACACCATTCTCTTGATCTTCTAGATTGATTCAATCAATCAATCAATGAATTGTTTTTTTAAAGATATGTTTAGGGCTGTCAAAAATAGCTTGTTAACGTTGGTAACTAATTTCATTATGATTTTTTACATAACTAATCCATACGCATCATGGCAAGCAACGCCTCTCAGTTGACGACAGAGTCTGGGGCTCTGTTCTAACTTTATTTTGACCTAAACACTGTAGTGCAATTCCATTACCAAAATATGTTTCTCCAACTCACAAACACCTTTCTAGTCAGTTCAGCCTCGGAATGGGAATTCCTCATTGTCACCACTGAGAAATGCATTCAGGGACACTAGTCCAAATCACAAATCACAAGAACCTCTTTTTCTTATCACCAACTCTGTAACTCTTAATGCCGAAATACAATTTGCTTCATTTAAGTATGATCTGAAATACCAGAAAATATACTTAAGACATGTGAAATCAACTTAAGTTACATGCCATGTCTTTGAACGCAATCCCTAATTGCTCATTATAAGATGGTTAAAGTGTGATTCATATGTTCTGCTACCATTAAAGAAACAAGTGTTTAGCACAATAAATAATAAATAGATTTTCAGTCTTGTGTGATTTCATCTTAACGCTTCAGTTCATTTGGAGCTGTTAATGCGTACATATATATATAATAATCCTGTCCTATCCTAAATTGTACAATATTTTAATTCAATTAAATATTTTAATTTAAATAACAAATATATTTGCTTTAAATAAAATACAGTTTTAAAAAATCCATATTTCAGATACAGCTGCATATGATGATTAATCATGATTAACTAATTTGAAAACTGATTAACCTGATTGTTTTAACTATTTAACAACCCTAATTATGTTAGATGGACAGATAAATGGGGTTGCAACCTAGTCAAAATGGAGTGTGCTTAGTTTGCTGCACACTCCATTTTGACTAGGTTGCAAAAACACAAAAACAATAAAAAGGAGTCAGGAGTCTCATGTTATGTGGCTAGTACAGTGGTTTTCAAACTGGGGGGCACGCCCACTAGGGGAGGCCTGGTACAATGACAGGGGGAGCGCGGGGCTACCATACACACTTTATTACCGTATTTTTCAGACTACAAGCTGCTACTTTTTTCTCTCCTTTAAAACGCAGCGGCTTTAATAACAAAGCCTTTTGTTTATGGATTTTTTTTTTGCCAATTTTTGTCCAAATTCTCTGACTTTGAAAAAGTGACGAGTGTTCCAACAACACTCTTAGGCCTGTTTTATACCTACCATGTCCGTGAGGTCCTCCCTCCCACGCCCACTCGTGCGGCCTTTTTCATGCGGAAAATTTACGCTCCGTGCGACTCCACATTTTTCTAACTACGCGGAGGGAGATATGCGGAAAAAAGGCGGACAAGCAGGAGCTGATCGCAGCTGAAGTACAAAAATAGCGGCATAAATATGACTCGTCGAGCAGAGACCACGTGACGTGTCCAACTCTCTGAGAAAGATTCGAGAAGAAAAAAGGGATTATGTGAAATACAAAATGCATCAACTATTGTATGAGGCATAGTAGTTTAAGCATAAAGAAACACTGAAACCAGTGATTCGTATTTGCATATATATATATCATAAGTATTTGATGTGCATTAAAAATGTGTTTTATTTCCAAATCAAAGCAGTCCCATGTTGTGTCCCTGTGAGGTAGGAAAGTCAGTTCCTTGTGCTTTGCATGTCGCCTCCTCCAATTTAAAAGACGAATGGACCACCTTCTCTTCCTTTTCTGTCGCAGCAGCAAATAAATAAACACAATTCCTCTTCTTCAAGAAGTAGACATGCAAGTGTGGCCGTGTAAACAATGGCAAACCTCTACCGCTCTAGTTTAGTACCACGGTAGAGCTGTGTTTTTGATAAACTAAAATGTGTTACTGCTGTGTTACAGGAATTTACAAAGTCTTTGTGTAAATCTTTTACTTCACGTTTATAACCGGGGCATATGTTCGCACTGGAGACTGGGGGATGTGGGATGTGTACTGAAAACGATGTAATACATATGCCAAACCTGTTAGTGGCGCTGCGACACTCTGAAAGCGGAAACACGAGACGGACCGACAACAAAACACAAGACAAGGCATGCGCAGTTGCGCAGAAGGCCTGTAAACAGAAAACGCCGGCTTCATCTGGCGCGGGTTTGACAAAGTATTTGTGCGTTTAGGCCTCAGATCGTCTTGGTCTAGATGGGGCTTATCTTCACCAATGTGCAGAGTGAAGCCTCTTGTCATCAAGCCAGCGTAGTAGAGAGAGAAAAATAAACACCCATCGTGACAAGCCTATGCATGCGTGTCTGTTTGAGCTATCCTGCATCCAAATGGGCAGAAGAGGGTTCATTCTATGCATTGGTTTCAGCACCCTGGCACGTTTCTCCCATACATGGAGTGAGCCCTTTTGTCAGTCATACAGTCTGTTTGTTTCGGTAGGTGGACGGAGGGCCACTAGCAGACACACGGGCTGCAAAAGAGAGTAAGTGTGTAGAAATGAAAGATTGCAATATAATGTCACATATTTTATATACTTTTTCATTGTACTTCTCTTCGATGTAATATCAAAATCTCGGCTCCTTCTTGTTGACCCAATATACCGTGCATCGTCTCGCGACACCTCTACAGTTTATTGATTATGATGCCCCTCACTATTTGTATGGGTGAAAACCAAATGAAACTTCACAAGTCTCTTGTATGAAAGCAAAGAATGATTGCACTTTAATTGGAATGCAGGAAGTGGGTCGTTACGAAGGTGTACAATACGACCCAAATTAGGGTTATGCAACCTTACCAGAGGTCTATGCTCGACTGAGAGCATTCCACTAAATGTTTCAATCTCAAATTTCGTCAGACGGTTTTGTCACATGTGCAGTGCAATGATTGTTGTTAGAAAGATAACCCAGAGACAACACAGAGGTTAATCCCCTATGTCACTGTAGTTTACTTTGGAAGTTGCACAGATAGTGTTAGTAGAACAATGACTTCTTAGAAAACTCAGCCATGTAACACATTTCCACGACACTGCACTTACACCACATTTTCTGTCCGTTTTCCAGGGCAGTGAAGATGAGGAATACAGACTGCTAGGTGTATGTTATCTGCTCAGCTGTCTCAGATGTGACTTGTGAGAAATCTTGTAAAAGATGGTCAATCATTAACTGTAATTCACATTCAATTTAGGAAGAATCAGTCACTGAGAACGTTTTAGACAGTTGTACCCCCGCTGATGCAGTTATGGCTGGGTGCCAAAAGTGAAGGCCCTGGCGGGTCTTGAGCAGGGAGACATGTATACACACATGCAAGCACATTCACACGCCAAAAAGAAACACAATAAAGCTTAATTGGGACAAAGCCTTCCTTGTTACCAACAAAAAAATTGGCTGCTGTGACAGGGGGAAACACACAGAGCTTCAGGATGCACAGAATTTTATATTGAGATGGAAATAGTTTTTCCAATTTCCAACCGCAAAGCACGGTAATTTTCCCAACCTGCTTCAAACTGCTGGTAAACGCTTGTATGATTCCAAATTGATTCCAAATATTAGTTGGTGTAAACACATAAATCGGAAAATGTTCACTTATTGCGCATGCTTACTGTTCAGATTGCAAAGAATTGGGTGATTTATTTCAGTCCTCCAGCCACAGCGTTGAACAGAGGTGGTAAAGATTAGCATTTTTGCAAACATTGCCAACTTGGAGTTTCCACACTTCAAAATAAATAACAAAATGTTTGATTTGTGCTGATCGGATTGATACAGTATCGATATTGGCTGATACTCGGTGCAGCAATATGGGTATCTTATCAGAAGTGAAAAAGTTGTATCGTGACACCATTACTCACTAATGCTTGGCTCAGCCTGATTCAAAGCATTAACTCAAAGTAGTAACAAACTCCATCATGGGTGGCGCAACAAAATTAGCTTGCCAAATACCAATTCACAATGGGAGAAGAAGAATAGAGCGTTTTATAATAGCGACTTGCATCTTACACAACAATGCCACCAAGCAGGAGGATGGTTATTTGTCAGCTAAAAAGATCACTTGTTAACAATTTTGTGGAAGGGTTGGCCACATACCTAAAAAGAACCCATTAAATTTTGGTGCAGAGCTGTAAAAAGCCACAACACATGTTCCTTAAACATTACATCCTTCAACTAGTCTTAACGTCACAATTCAGGTATATGCAGCATCTAGTATGTGTGTAGTAGAATGTTTGCAAATTTAAAGGGGGCATCATCAAGTACAGTAGCTATCTGTTTAGGCCAAAAAATAAAGGAAATTTGCATCCAATGTATAAAATGATTAGTGCTCGACATACCCCGACTCGGAGCGTGTAGGCGTACTCTGCCAACAATGTCGGACTGATGATCCTCCATTTGTGCTTGGTCTTTTTAAAATGAGGGTCCGGGAAAAGGAAGAACATCTTACTGAGCTGAAAGGGGAAAATAATTAGTCAGAAAGGGTTACATGAGGTCTGATACTGAACACATTTGAATCACTCCTACAGCAGCAGTTTCCCAGCTGTGAAACTGCTGAAATTTGCAGATGACACCACTGCCATTGGCCTCATCAGTGACGGTGATAAACTGCTTATAGAAGCAAAGTGGATCAGCTGTTATCCTGCTCAGTCACAATAACCTGGAACTAAACCTGTTTAAAACTGTGGAAATGATAGTGGACTTCAGACGATCATCCCCACACTTCTACCCTCCCTCACAATCCTCAATAACACTGTCTACTGTGGACTCCTTCAAGCTACTGGGCTCCACCATCTCCCGGGACCTGAAGTGGTCCCTTCACATAGACACGATCCGGAAGAAGGCACAGCAAAGGATGTACTTTTTGCTTTTCTGCTCAAGAAGTTCAACCTGCCTAAAGAACTGCTAACTACCTTCTACAAAGCCAATAACAGTTTCTTCCCCCTGGCTGTCAAACAATTGAACCCCCTGCTATTTTGTACCCATGACAATTTGCACAACACCCTTGTTCCTTACCTTGGATGTTAACACTGTGAAGTTGTATTGCTATTTTTTGCACTCATGATCATTTGCACGCCTTACTCTTTGGACATTACAGTACACTGTAAATTGTATTGTAACCTGCAACATTGTAAATATCATAATTATTCAGTACCATGTATATAATTACCCCATGTAAATATGTATAGTACTGTTCTCCTGTTCCCCACTATGTACACTTATTATTATTATTGACAGAGTGATATTGACCGGAATCAAATTCCTAGTGTGGCAACACATATGGCGAATAAAGCTGATTCTGATACTTACACACACACACACTATATTTACTATTGTTATAATACGATACTATATAATGTGACCTCGTAAACATGGCAGCCATAAACCTTGTGGTTTGGTGTAAAGCTCTGTGGCTTGCAAAACTAGAATTATATAAAAGGGCCCTATAGTTCCTCATGTCAAATGAAGCACAGACTCTGTTGATACTCCTCTGGCAGAACCATTAAAAAAAACTTTCAGACAACATTTTATTAGCTAAAAGGATTATTGTCAGTTATGGACACAGACACAGCAGTGCTGAAGCAAAATGGAAAACCCAAAACACTAAGTCATTTTTATTAGATTACGAGACAAACCAAGAAGAATAAATGAAAGTAGTTAGAGGGCATGCTACAGTTGACGTACATTACAGTGTTAAGTCACCACGAATTAAGGTCAACTATCGCCATGTTCAAATCGCCTTGGAATGTGGTTTGTAATGTAAACATAGCATTCATTATATCATGGTGACCTTGGCATTCGACCATTATATGTGATTGGTTCTGGTTGAAATCTTAGTGGACAACATTTACCAACAACTGCAGCAATGATGAGACAACTAGTGTAAAACATGTTAAATAGATTAAACCATGTGCATGTATGTATAGTCCTCAGGGACATAATTTAGGTACAAACAAGAGCTGCAGAGAAATGTGCCTTTAAACATTTAGAGTGGCACTGCCAGCAGGGTACTGATCAAACAATAGAGTATTACCTTGGTTTTCAATTTTTGCTATAAGAAACGATGTCAATTTAATTAACACCCAAAAATATTCACAAAGAATACATTTTAAATAATAATTACAGTTTTAAACGTTTGGGACTTACTTTGTTTGGGAGATTGATTTTACGTAACAATAAGGTAAAACTATTTCTTTAAGCGCACTTTTTTAATGAAAACAGTGTATACAAAAACAGAGGCAAACTTTTAGCAAAGATATGACTGAATCATAGCAGATGTGTACTCATTAATGAATGTAAATTTAATCCTACTCTCCCGTTGTTAAATTTTTTTGTTTATACTGGTTCAGGCCATTTGAGGTGAACGTTTAATCCCAAGTAACTAATATGACCCTGACACAATAAACCCACTGTGTGATCTAATGGGAGTTTTAACAAGTCATAAATTACTGCAGCTAATTAGAAGGGATAAAAACTGTTCTATACTCAGCTGATGGGATGCCCCCCACATTAGTCAAGCCCTCCATTGTTGCGAAATCCTGGATTTTGTCCCACCCTTTCTGCAATCCGTAATTCAGTCCATATGTTAAACTTAAGGAACGTAATTATTTTTAGTTTAAAAAGTTGGTACCTGGTACTCTTATTACCTTGGCAGTGCCAGTACAGACTGTAGCATTAATTTAAGCTTATTAGAGAAACTGCAGGCTTTTGTAAAGAAACGCTTACTTGGGGTGAAGGGGATAGGGGGGCCTATCACCAGCAGTATAGACCTGCTAATGTCACATTTAGTACTTACTTATATAGTCAGGTCCATATGTGTTTGGAACGTGACAATTATGTATATAAACATACATACATTTATATCCATACTTGCAGTACATATAGCAATATATACATTCATTTTCTATATATTTTCTTAATGGCGCCGTCGTGAGTGGTTGCCTTTCAAGCAATTGTGTGTTCTTCCTTTAAACCTCTTAAGTAATTTACTCTATCCTATGGATCGTAAATTTCTCTTGACTTATTTGGAAGAATTTATCTATATACATACATTCTGTACATGTATAAATACATATATTAGAGGTGATTGGTCTAAGACTGCAAGGGAAGCTAAGCTTTCCCTAAAATGTCAAAAGGGATGAAATATGTACTAGTGTGTGTACATTTCATTGCCTAAATATGCACTAGAATTCCTCCATCTTTTGTTCACAATCAGTTACTTATCACAGGTAGCTGACACGACTTAACATTCATCCCCAGAGTCACAGGGTTTTTAGTGAAGCACTTTAAGTGTACAGTGGGTTGTTCCATTGCGCAAAACTGGACGGTCATTGGATAAATACTGAGCTTTGTCCCGCCCATCGGACTAGCAGTGTTTCTGGGTTTGCCGGCCGTGGGCAGGCCTGGACGCTCGCTTCTGCATGATGATTGGATGATCTGTTTGCGACTGAATCCCTTTTTGATTGACAGTGAAATGAGAAAATCAGCGATCTTATTACCATATTCACTATCTCATAAATAAATGTCATAAGCAAATGATTCATTCGCATCTATAGTGTTACGTTCCGTATTTTTATTTATTCTTTCTTATCTCTCCTGCCTTGCCTTGGTTGATTTATGTTGATTAAATGTTTAATTTACATTTTTGCAGAGCTGCTGGAAAAGTGCATTTATTACGTATTTATCTCTTCCAAAAACAGAACACAGCAACCCAGCGACTCTTCGGCTAGTGTAAGATCTAAGTGTATTGCAAGGTAATACATTCAAATCCTACCTGTCCTTTGGAAAAAAAGTTGGGAAGGTACTTCATGGCGTTGCTGCGAATACACGCAATGTTCTGGTAGCTTCCTGGTTCGGATTCACGCAATGCCTTGATGCGATCCTGGACATAATCAGACACTTTCACCCGGATCTCCATACCCAGCATGAGCTTATCTGGGAAAAGTGGAGATAACTCCACTGAGAGAAATGCTACATGAGACACTTAACCCATAAAACGTCTCCACGGGACTAGGACAAGAATACCTAAAAGTCCGCCATATCCACAGCCAATGTCCGCAAACTCAACTTGTGGCGTCCTCTGCCCAACAGACTGGTGTCCGGAAAAGAAGTGCGGATACAGCGTGGCCCAGTCCATCGCCTCCGGACACACGGGACTGGTAGAACACGATCAGAAAGCAGTAAATCGCTGGGAACAATTATGAAGACGGTTTAAATGTATGAAGACGATAAAGCAAGACACGGTGCTGAATGATAACGCCAAAGGCACATGGCCTTGACTCACTAATCAAACGTGTGATGCGCCATCGGATTTGAATGCGCTCGCTGTCTGTAGTAACGCTTCTGCGGCATTGACGTACACATCTTAGTTTCCATAATAACGCTCAGCTTCTTTTTTATTTACAAAACCAATGTATGCCAGCCTTCTGGTCACGTCTGTGCCGGCATACTTTTCCAAAACGCTCGCGTCGCGTAGTTATGACGTCATCGCTAAGCGCCCGCTGGGGGTTGCCAGATAGGTTTAAAGAAGGGGTTTCAAACTCGTGCCATGCACGCCGAGACACTGCAGGTTGTCTCCTCGAACCAGTTCCCCCAGCAGGAGATTTTAATTGATGAGCGCCTTCCTTTAAATTAAAGGAGGTGTTGATCATTAAAATCACCTGCTTTAGGTGAGACTCTTGTTAAAGGAAGGTGAGTGCGTCATACGTTTATCCATTATTGATCATTAATAGTGTAGAAATGCATCACATTATTGAAGAAAAAAAGAAACATTTTCGATGGATGAACAGTCTTTCACACATTAAAGCATATTTTTTTATTTTAATTAAACTGCATTAATTAAAATATGCAATTTATTGTTAAACATTGCTCATGTCACAAAATATCATTTAAAAACACACACAAAACACACTTTGCTTATTTCTTTTTATTATGATTTGAAGGCAAATAAAATAAACAGTCTCTAATTATGTTTATCACTGATTTTGACATAACCGATGTGAAATTATTAAGTGAGCTAACAGCGGGATAATAAATCACAATCTGATAAAGATGGACATGCAAGTCAATTGGTTTAAGTCAACCACAAGTTAGTGTACAATTAAATTTAAAGACAGATACAACTGAGAGGTGGTAGTAGTATTAACCTATGTGAATGTTAGGTTAGCTAGATTATAAAAAAGAGGGAAAACTACATGCGGTTAATATGCACCTGTCACCATATCGCTGTTTTTTGGGGGCTTCTGGAATTGTCCTAACTTTCCCCACCTATATGGCGCCTCAGCTTCTGTGCTACTGTATTAATAAAGTTTAATTAGTCTAAAGAACAATGATTTCATATCTCAAAAGCTTTAACACTAACTAGAAAAGCACTGCCACGCTTCATAGATTCCCCATTTTTGGATTCACACCAAAATAATAATCCTACATTTTTCGGATCAGTCTTTGATATAAGTGTTTCATCTAAGTCAGAGGTCACCAACTTGGGAGCCACCCCACGGTCGCATGAGGTGCCCGCAAGCCTGCTTTTCATTTGGATTTTGAGTAATAATGTGGGAACACTAGAAAGAAATGTATTCTGAGATACAAACCATTTTCATTTTGTAAAAACAACAAAAACATTGGTGACCCCTGATTTAAGTGCTCTGACCATTTTTTGTGGCGTTATATGCACAAATGCTGAAAATGGTCCTATTTCGCAATGTTGAAGAATCACTTCAAAAATTCCCGGCTCACCCCAAAATGTAATCAGTTCCTTCACACCCCATTTCCGACATTTTCTAAAACTTTTATCCAAATCCATTCAGAACTTTTCCTGTCATTTTGAACACAAACAGATAAACACCGGGAAAAACATAAGCTCCGCTCTTGTGCTTGAAGAGGTAATAATTCTAGTAAATCTCGGCAATGAAACACCCCGCCACACACGTAGACACACACACTGAAGTGTTGGGTGGACACCATGATGACATGACGACAAGCGTTGTTCAGTGTGTGCTGTATCTGCTGTGGTCTCTGGTTTCGGTGGTTTTAATAAGCAGCTTTGGAGTGGGAGAGCCGCCACCTGCGCTCTGGTGGTGGCCATTGGAACTTCTGCTACCTGGAGAGGGATGAGCAGGAACCATCGCGTATGTTTGTTTTAGAAGGTGCATTTACACTCTGTGGACAACATATTCCATTTTTGTCCAGATCTGGATAAATGGTACAAATCAAGAAGTTTAGCAAGAATGGTACAGTTCACTCCTGTATCAAAGCCTGCGTCAGAGCTGATGGAATAGTTTAATCATGTTTTACGTCATCTTCCATGAACCAGGAAGTAGCCTGATAGCTAGATGGATGTCATTTTTGTTTTCGGTTGGCAAAGAGGTTATTTACTGATCGACTTTGGTACAGTCCACCGCAAAATCAATATAGCACCTACAGGTACATAAACCAGAGTGTAAACAACTAATGGATAGACAAGCAAAGACAAATATGTTGTTATCCATGACAACGAAGCTACTTACTGTAGTTGGACACGGCCTGGATGTTGATAATGGACTGCTGTCCGAGTCTGAGAGAGCAGTAGGACACATTAGTTGCCGTCCTTAATGCCCAAAGGTCAAGATATCACACACACCCTCACCTGTCTTCCTCTCCTTCTAACAGCTTCCTGTAGGTGGCGATCTCGATGTCCAGAGCCAGTTTGAGGTTCATTAGGTCCTGCAGGTGAAGAGTTCAATGTGCGAATGTGAGGACACAAAGTGGACCTGGACTGTGTGGTGCTGTCCAGTCCTGTACCTGGTACTCTCTCAGCTGCCGGGCCATGTCCTGCTTGGCTCGCTGCAGGGCATCCTCCAGGTCTCTGGTGCGGGCTTTGGCCTCTTTTACAGCCATCTCTCCACGCTCCTCAGCCTCAGCCAGCTGATTTTCCAGGCTGCCACGCTGTGCGGGACACAAGATGGCTCCTAATCAATTAGAAACTTTTTAACCGTGACAGGAGAGGTTGTACCTGAGCTTTGACCGCCTCAATCTCGCTCTGCAGGCGGCTGATGAGTCGGTTGACCTCGCCCACTTCTCCCTTCACGATGCGGAGCTCGTCTCCATATTGACTGGCCTGCACTGACATCTGGTCGAACTGTGGAGCGACAAAATCACTTCTTGACTTGAAGAAGGACATAGCGCCACGTATACAGTAGCTAAGAGTCCAGTTCAGTTTGGTACTCTTTGGTGTGTACTGTAATACGTACTGGCACAATGATATGATGAGCAATGTGAATAAACTGGAACAACAAACAAACAAAGCTTGCCCTCTCAATGTAACAAAGAAAAAATAAGTCCACCTTGTTTACCAAGTGGCCTTCCTCTTCTTTATGATACAGCTAACGCCCCGATTTACCCAAATAAATCGTACTGTTGTGAACTGGACTGGACGGGTTGGTGGAAATGTAAACAATGAAGCATGCTGAATGTGAAGCTAAGATGTGGTTGTCCAGACCAGGGGTCCACCAACCATTTGATACCGGGCCGCACAAGAAATAATTATATTATTATTATGTTATATAATTATAATATTTTTGTTCTGTTGGCCACTACATCAGTAAATTGAAATGCACTGACAACATCGTACTCGGTGGCAAACTGTATTGATTTGGCATTACGGTGAGTTCAAATCTCTCCTTATCGCTCTTTCTTCAGCAATATTTAGCACTTTCAGCAACCCCCTCTCCACCGGTCCGCGGCAAAATTGTCAAGCGTTGACCGGTCCCCGGTGATAAAAAGGTTGGAGACCCCTGGTTCTGACTTCTTCTAGAAAATACAAGAAAAAACTGAAGAATGCAGGGGCCACTTTTTGTGCATTAAAGATGCTAAAAACCAATCCAATATGGTCTTGCAGCATACCCTACAGGCCAATATTGGGACCAAAAATGTTCACCCTATATAGAAATGATGCCTGTATTATTACAAAAGACTTGAAGCTAATATTATTTGTAGCCAATACTACTGCATTTTGTTCTGGAGAAAGCACACAAGAGCAAAAAATCCCTGAACCTAAGTAAAACTACAGTAAAATTATTTGGCAATAACATACAATGTATTTGCAAATACAAATGAAAGCACCGACACGGTGAACAAAATTAAATTTCTAGGCATTATAATAGACCAGTGTTTTTCAACCACTGTGCTGTGGCACACTACTGTGCCGTGGCGTAGTGTCTGGTGTGCTGTGGGAAATCCTCCACTTTCACCTAATTGGTCTATGAATATTTTTTTGAAAATTAGTCCGCCAATAATGTGCCGTTGCCGAGTGTCTGTGCTGTCCAATGATCGGCAGAGTAATCATGTAATAAGCTAAATAGCAGTAGGTGGCAACACTTTATATTGACTTTATATTGTTTCTATAGGCTACGGAGATTAATGTTTACATTTTCTGCTGGTGGTGTGCCTTTGGATTTTTGGAAAGAAAAAAGTGTGCCTTGGCTCAAAAAAGGTTGAAAAACACTGTTATAGACGACTAAATGAGCTAAAAAGCCCACATAAAAATACTTTGGAAAAGTATTTTTTTTTTTAATGTTCTGGGCCAAAAATCCCCCCATAGTGTGCTCTTGCGATACCACATTAAAGTTATTGTGTGGAGATATGAGAAACAACTACAAAATTACACCTCACTCACTAACTAACTGTGCCACTAAAAAGGTCAGTTAAAATAATCCGGTTATAAAGAACGCACAAACCCTTTATTCCTAAAATCCCAATTATTAAAATTTGCTGATTTAGTAAACTTTCAAACTGCTAAAATTATGTATAAAACAGTATGCATGGAATACAGGAAGTGAACAAATGTATTAGCAATCATCATAATGTGAAACGGAGAAGGGGTAAGATGAATAAGCTTTGTTTCTTCCTACTCATTTTTGACATGTGAAACTGTGAATTGTAATATGTGATGTATTCCAATGCAACGTATGTCAAAATAAATAACCATAGACATAAATGCTGAGCTTTCTGACCAAAACATCTACATCTTAGCTTTGTCTTATACATGACAAAGACAAACAGTGTGATACTTAACCTCATTTAATTTTACAATATGCGTAGGACCAATAAAAATCAAGGTGCGGTCCAAAAATGGCACGTGGACTGCACTTTAAACAACAGCTAGGAGAACCAGTCGCCCCTGGTTGTTGGATGCAGTCAAAAAAAAAAGTGAACACATGTTCTGGTAGAACTGAGGAACTTATGAGACATAGATGAAGACAATTGAGGAAGACAAAATAATTGCGCACTTTGTTCTTGTACCAGGCCTCAGCTTCTTCTCGGCTGCGAGCCGCGATGTCCTCATACTGAGCTTTGACCTCGGCTACGATCTGCTCCATGTTGAGGCTGCGGCTGTTGTCCATCTGCACCACGACCGACGTGTCTCGGATGCTGGCCTGCAGCTCACGCAGCTCCTGGGGACAGCAGACAAAACACACTAAAGTGTAACATTGCATGTTGTTGTTTGGAGTCTTCCAAAAACATAATGAACATGTTCATGAAAACATCATAGGCAACTTGGATTACAAGATCTCAGTAGGTCTCACAGACGCCTTTTTCAATTATTTTGACAAAGGCTTGTGATTTTGTTTCTTTTCAGGACACAACATCAACAGAGCAAACAAAGTCACGTACGTAGATTTGTCCGCTTCCAAGAAGGAAGTAGTTGTTTTCCACATACCTCCTCATACACATTACGCAGGAAGTTGATCTCATCAGTCAGAGCACCCACTTTGTCTTCTAGATCAGCCTTCACCAGGTAGGCCGAGTCCACATCCTTGGCAACAATGACAGGAAAAAACTACAATTTTTTCACTAGACAAAACCATGAAGAATATGCTGACATGACCATTTGTACATTTGTAAAAAAGGGAGGAACATCTCAAAAGCAATTTTCCAAAGTTTGCCCTATTATTTTCACGTTTATTGTTCATGACGATACTTTACAGCTTTAGTTACATGTGGGAAGGGGGCAAAGAGGGCAAAAGAGTACGAGACAAAGGAGACGCATACAATGAAGCCATTCACTATATGAGCCACACCTGTACAGTGTGTCTGTGTATGAGAAAACTGACCTTTTTTAGGAGGACAAAGTCATTCTCCAAGTTGTTCCTTCTGTTGATCTCATCCTCGTATCTATGAAAACACTGGACATTTTTACACACTAATAATGGTAATGTTAGATTTTCATTAGTTTAAACCAGTAGTTCTCAGTTATTTTCTGTCATGTCACTGGGGGACAGAAATGTTTTCGCACCCCCCAATTTGAAATACTATTGAGAAACTCATTCGTTCATTTTCTATACCGCTTATCCTCATTAGGGTCACGGGGATGCTGGAGCCTATCCCAGCTGGCTTTGGGCGAGAGGCGGGGTACACCCTGGACTGGTCGCCAGTCACATATAGACAAACAAACATTCATACCTATGGACAATTTAGAGTCACCAATTAACCTAACATGCATGTTTTTGGAATGTGGGAGGAAACCGGAGTACCCGGAGAAAACCCACACATGCAAACTCCACACAGAGATGCCCAACGGAGATTTGAACCCAGGTCTTCCAGATCTCCTGACTGTGTGGCCAACGTGCTAACCACTCAGCCACCGTGCCACCTATTGAGAAACTGATTAAAAAAAAAACGATACAGACTGAACTTAAAACTGAAACCTGCAAAATGCAATAAACTATTTTATTATTAGTTTAGTTGAATTTTTTCCATTAATGACATGATGTTGACTGGCAAAAATAATTTCTGCTATTTTTCACCCTTTAGAGCTGAGATGTCCAAACTGCAATGTTTTTAAGTAATAATATTTAACTAATAAATATAATTAAAAATATAATACCTATATATAACAATAATAAAAATAATAATAATAATACAATTAAAATGGAAAACAAAACCTAAAAATACGTTTAAATGTTGATACTAATAATATCTATATGCCTTGTCACCTATAAAAACAGAGCTGAGATGTCGTCTGTTTTGAAATTTACATATGTATACTGTTACTTCTTAGCTTGTCATTGTTGTATTGCTTTTAGCCTGTTTAGATCATTTTAAAAATCAGTGGTTCTCGTCACTTTTCAACATCATTTTTCAATATGTCACCCTTGGAAAAGTATCTTATTCATTTGGGATGTGTGCTAATCGATTGTGGTATCAATGTACTGTATAAATTACCAACAGGGCAGTTATACTGACTTGTGCTTGTAGTCCTCCACCAGACCCTGCATGTTTCTCAGCTCGCCATCCAGCTTGATCTTGTCATTGTTGACCAGGTCCATCTGGCGCCTCAGGCCGGCCATGTAGGCCTCGAACAACGGCTCCACGTTGGAGCGGCCCACCCCCTGACCTTGCAGCAGCTCCAGCTTAGTCTCCAGCATTTTATTCTGCTGCTCCAGGAACCGGACCTGGGAGGGGATAATATGATATCATGAATGCATACTTAACTTTAACACTAAATGTAAACATGAACTTTACTTTGAAGCAACAAATTCAGACATTTAGAGGCAACATACATTAACAAAACATTCTAAATTGTTTTTTTGAGGAAATTAAATGTTGGTGTAACTTTTTTAATTGTATTGTTGGTAAAAAGAAATAATCTCGCAGACAACTAGCTCAAATAATGGATCACATTGCAGCTTCACGTCGGAACAGTTCGAGTTTCTCTCACAGAGAGACACACAAAGACTGCTCAGTTAATCATCTCGCTGTGAGAGGTGACTTGGCCGTCTGTGACCCCGGGTCATCAAGTTACAACCTGGGCTCAGTGAAGCTGGTCAGGAAGCTTAAATGTCCAACAATGATGACAGCTTAATGGCTCGTTGAACTCATACTGTTGCTTTCTAAGCTCTCACTCTAATACAGCTATACAATAAAAGCTTCCACTCATCAGCAAAAAATTTCTACCAATTTTGTAACAATTTGTGAGGTCAGATAATATGGGCCTGCTCTAGTTCTTCCACAGCAAACTACTCCATGCATGTGTTTATAGATGTTGCTTTGTGCATTGGGTAAGAAAATAACCTTACAATTGCCCACATTTTCTTGCTAAACAAAGAATTATGATTCAGTATTGTTTAACCTTTCGCAAAGAACCGTGTCATAATAATCACAAGAATATTGGTTTGGTTCTAACCCTGTCCATTTGGGTTGGAATGCATCTGTGCCAGTGGGGGCAGGCAACAATGGCGCCATTGTGGCAGCATGTCACAGACCCCGTGAGAAAGGCTATCGAAGATATTGAAGTCCGACTTTATCTGAGCTCAGCTTCCTCTGTGGGGAAAAATGCAGCAATAGAGAACCTATACTGAAGTAACAGTCACATTTTCCCACCGCAATGACTGTCATCACTGACCATATCAACAACACTGTCACATCAAATGGAAACAAGGCTGCTTTGCTTCTGTTGGCATCGACCGATTCAGAGTTTATACATTAAAAGTGGTTGCTCATGCTACACCACTGTTCTTAATATTTTGTCGCTTGAACATACAATAACGGTCACCCCAAACCAAAATATTAGCACTCATACAGCGCATTGGTAAATTCTGTGTCAACATAAACAATGGATTATGGTGTTACCTTGTCAATGAAGGATGCAAAGCGGTTGTTTAGACTCTTGATCTGCTCCTTCTCATGCGCTCGGTTCATGGACAAGCTGGGGTCGATCTCCAGGTTGAGAGGGGCCAGCAGGCTCTTGTTGACTGACAGCGAGGCCAGTGGGGACCCGGGGCCATGCAGGTGGCCGTTGGTGCCTGCATACAGCGAGCCGCTGCCCAGGGGGACGCCACTGAAGCCAGCTGGCGGCGTCCCTAAGCCATTCAGCCTCCGGACGGAGGTGCTGGAGCTGATCCTCTTGTTGCGACTCAGGCTCATGATGAAGACAAGGAGATAGCGAGGTGGACGCTTGTGAGTATGAGGGAGATGTGTGACGTCACTCAGGTGTGTCAGGTGTTCTTATAGCTGCTGCTGCTGCTGGGGGAGGAGACACTGTGGAATCAAATTATCCACTTTCCAGACATCAGAGCTGCATGACATTCACTACTTCACCACTAAATTACTCTAGAAGCAAGAAAATGACACAAATGTACTGATTCATATTCATATTTTTTTATTAGATACAAGTATGAAACATTTGTGGTTCCTGAAAAACGCTTGCACCGGAAACAAAAATTGTGTTCAAAAGTCAAAATGAGCCAATAAAAAATCAGGTGATCTAAAATTAACACAGTATCTGCTGCAGGAGGCGGAATGTTTGGGAACAAGAGCATGATGGGATATCTGGAAGGGACAGTTTATCTGAATTAAAATGGTCATTGATGATATTTGCGTTTATGTAAAAACCCAAACAATCATGTGTTCTCTTGGGGGACTTCTTTTATCTCTGTGTATGTGTTTGTGTTTGTGCGTCACTGCTCAGTCTGCTGCGTGTCTGTGATGGTAGAGACGGCGCCCTGGCCTTTGCTGACATCACTGATACATGCCCACTGGCCGTCCATCGACTCTTTCCACAAGGTCACCTGCGCGCACACAGAAAAGTGTGGTGAGGATTTATTCATCGGTAGGAAGCACCAAAGTCTTACCTTGTTGTCTCCTCCGGACACTGCAAGGATGTTTCCTGTAATGGACCAGCTGACATGCCAGACAACGTCATTGAACTTGTGCAGCAGTTTGGCCGTCCAGGTGTTGCCGGCTGGGTCGTCACACGTCCATATAAACACACGTCCGTCCTGTAAGGTCATCCAAAAGTTAACAACCACTGAAACAAGTGCAGCTGTAACATGCCAATGTCTCTTGGAGTTGGCACCCTCTAGTGGAATCAGAATAGATGAAGGCCTAGGAAAATTGGACGTTTCTGAACAGCGAATTGGTAAATGCATTCATTCATTTTCTATACCGCTTATCCTCATTAGGGCCGCGGCATCTATGTATACAACATGTGAAGTGCTCTGTAACTAATTAGAGAAATGAGGTGGATGTTGTGGAGCGGTGATATCCAACCTGGGAGCAGCTGGCGATGGTGCTGGTGGGCAGGCCAATAGAAGGAGCCCAGCCAACATCTCTCACCCAATCACTGTGAGCTTCCAGCTTCTGGTCTTCCTTCCACTGCCCATCCTCTTCTCTGTGTAGGAAATTACATGTATGCATGAGTGAGTGAGGTTCACGAGGTGTGACATAATGTGGTGACAGTGTAAGGTACCAAAGCTCTTCTTGCTATGTGTGTCAGTTTCAATTAGCACACTTCCACTGAGCATTTTTCTTTGCATAAGTGCATTCCATATGCAATGGATAAGGAGGAACAAACAGGAGTGGTTGCAATGTGTATCAACCTCCATCTCTTTAGGTACCCAACCACTGTGCTCTGTGCCATAACAAAAACTGACCCTTTTCCAAGCAAGAGAATCTTAAATTTTGACAAGCTGATTGAAGAACTTACTTCCAGAGTTTGACAAGGTTGTCACAGCCTCCGGACACAAAACGTTTGACGTAATTTGGTTTCTGTCCTGACGGCTGCTCAATTAGGCTGCCTGGGACCACGGCGGGAGCCCAGCTTACTGCGTTACATCCAATCTGAGGGGATGTTACACACAAATCAGTAAACACTGGAATGGTCTGATGGTCTAGGGGTCACTGTGGCCAATTTCCACTGGACTCACAGTGTGTGCATTGTTGATCTTCTTGATGTCCCACTGCTGGTCTCCCGTGAATGTCAGGAGTGAAATGGCGCCGTCGGAGCTCCCACATGCCAGAATTAGACCAAATTCATAAGGACCCCAGCAGACTGAGTTGACTGGAAGAAGACAGACCATTTTAAGGCTGAATCCTGAATTCGACCCCTTACATCTAGGTTTTGCACGTTCACAAGAATCAAGTGATGTCCCGATTCTCCTTAAATCGAGGGGTAAAGATTAAGCGCTAAGGGGTATATTGCCCTCGAATATGTATATTGCCCTAATGTGGTCAGGGAGCAGACTTTAAATGAAGGGCGAGGTTGAGCAACAAAGACCCACTGAGAAGATGAAAGCGCAGAGACTGAAATTAGCATAAAATGTATCTGCGCATAACTACTGTGTTCCACAATAATGCCACTCATGTTTTATTATTTATATTCAATCATTTGCTAGCCCACGTAAATATTTGCCATGTTTTGAACGGTTGTCTAAAAAAGTTATAGTTAGCTTGCGAACACCAATGTCTAACTTCACTGCAATCTACTGCATTCCATAAACGATTAGACAATGATTAAACAGCGACCACAAGCACACCCTTTGTTGGTCATGGTGGGCAGATATCCCCAGTCTATACTGTGGCTATCCCCAGGTCCGTGGCACGGAAGCTGCTTAGATGCATCTCAGCCAGGCATGACAAGTGGCTATCCCCGCTCCAGAGTGTACAGTGATGTTGGCGTTTTACATTAGCTATGTCCTGTCATGTAACACACCACATCGTAGTGAAGTCTGTTTGTTGTGAATTATAGCCACTGTCGACCACCACCAATTCTCATGGTGAAATATGATTATTGTATTCAGCATACCATTCCGATGGTCAGGAAATAAAGATGTAAACAACATGGCCAAATGTGGACAGAAAACCATATTGTCAAACTGTATTCAACTTTTGGAATCTAATGCTGTGCCATCTATTTTTTTTACCCATTTATTCTAGATTAGCTTTCAGTACACTTCGGTTATTACTATACCACTGCTATTATTGTATTTACAATGAGTTAATCATTATTAGCCCATTAATCATGCATGTGTTTCATTCCCGTAGGAGATACTGAGCCAACTGACATCAGCCCTCTGCTACACCATAGAGCACTCAAGTATTCAAAAGCTACATTATCAAGATGGAAAAGTCAAATGCAACAAAATGCCATTCTGGACATTGTTACAAAAGAATCCGAGGGAGAACATCAACAACAGGAGGAGAACGAAGCCAAAACAGGGAGGTTTTTGAACCTTGTATAAATCTTATCAATCTTCAATTCATTTGTTGATGAAGTTAGTTCTATTGTTATTTTCATTTCATATGCATAATTAAAGATTTTCTATTTTTGTAGCTGTTACAGTGCTGGTTTTAAAATGTTATTGCACTTGTTTGTTGTTTTGCAATACATGTCAATTTGTAAGAATATTTGCTTTTATTTAAAAGAAAAACGTTCTGAGGATGGCTATATAACACTGAAATAATGTAGGAATGTATTTGCCTTACTTTGTGGTAGGAAACATTTATTTATTTAGAACCATTTAATGATCTCATCTGCCTATGTCACAGTCGGCAAGCAGTGAAAGGTGATGATGTAATGACAATCAAGTGGTGTCCCATTTTTAGTATCTTCTTCCCCTTGGCCCTAGGTGTTAAAAGGTAGGTGAAGGGGTAAGACAAGGAGTAAGACCAATGGAAAGGGCTAAGGGGTAGAATTGGGATTCAGGCTAAGTCTCAAACAAGGATACAAAAACTTCATGGGGGCATTAGCTAAGTACCCACCTGACGACTCGTGTCCCATGTATTCATACATCTTGTCCCAGGAACTGTTCTCCTCCTTCCAGATGATGACTTTGCGGTCATAAGAACAAGAAGCCAGGATGTTGCCAAACATAGGGTGAGCCCACGCCACCTGCCACACAGGACCCTCGTGACTAGGAGAGGAACACAACCTGGTCGTTAGTCCAAATCCTCAAGCATTGGCTGGTTATAAGCTCTCACCCTCTGAGGTCAGCTACGAGTATCTGGCCACCATTCCTGACATCAAATATCTTGAGGGTTCGGTCAGAGGAACAGGTGGCCAGTCGAGTGCCGTAGTAGTCCATTTGAGCGTCATGCTGCAACATATTAAGTGATGTCATGACATCATTCCTCCTATGTCTATTAGGTTATTTGTTGTTCTTGCAATAATATAAAACAAATTTTGATAATTATAATGGTCATAAAACCTAGTAAAATTGACACAAGACTATGCTGATGTTATGTAAAAAGTGCACTAAAACGCTGTCAAATGTACTGTCTGGCGCACATAAAAAAACATTCCTTACGATCATGTCCTCATGTGACGTATCCACTGTGTTGATAACAGAAACCTGTAAATGACAAACTTTCATTGTGATGTCCCAAAAATAACAAGTTAACATTCTAATGGTGGTCCAAAACCACTTAGCCACTATGCTAATATGTTAGCTACGCCACAGCCAAGACTCAAAAAGACAAACATGGCGTTTATGTGATTTAAAATAAACATTAGGGCACTCACCATGACTGCACACTGTCCACACACCCTCCAAATTTAACCTTTTGAGTTTAAACTGAGAAAAATTGGAGGGTTCTTTGGCAATCCCGACGTGGCAACAGCCAGAGAAGCCGCTTCCGCCTGGAGCTTCACGAAGAGTTCTCCGTCGGAAACAATGTGCTGAAGAACACTCGTTCTGCCTGCTATTACTTTCATAGACCAGAGAGATTATTTTATCAATATACGTGTGGACTATGCAACATGTAACGTTTACTCACTGTTTTAGGGAATATTGCTAAATCCCACTCTTTCACTCTCTAATGTCAATCTCATCGTACGCACGTTCATCTAGTCGTTAATAACGTGGATCGCTGGCCCAAGGCAGCGGCCACTTGGCGGCAGTATGAGACATGCTCATCCACAAATGGATATCTTGTTGTTTATAAAAGTCGATCCCTGATGGATTACAGGGGAAGGCTTGTTAATAAAACGTTAGTAAAGTTAGGCAATAAAAACTGAGTAAAATTAGATGCGGTCTGTTTTGATTGGTTATGGTAACTGTGATGATTGGTTTGGGAAAACCATGACAATCCATCCATCCATTTTCTTCGGTCGGGTTGCGGGGGCAGCCGCCTAAGCAGGGAAGCCCAGACGTCCCTCTCCTCGGCCACTTCGTCCAGCTCTTCCCGGCGGATGCCGAGGCGTTCCCAGGCCAGCTGAAAGACATAGTCTCTCCAGCATGTCCTGGGTCTTCCCCGAGGCCTCCTACTGGTTGGAAGTGCCCTGAACACCTCCCCAGGGAGGCGTCCAGGAGGCATCCTAACTAGATGCCCGAGCCACCTCATCTGGCTCCTCTCAATGCGGAGGAGCAGCGGTTCTACTCCGAGTCTCTCCCAGATGACAGTGCTTCTCACCCTATCTCTAAGGGAGAGCCCAGCTACACGCGGAGAAAACTCATTTCGGCCGCTTGTTCCCGCGATCTTGTCCTCTCGGTCACTACCCAAAGCTCATGACCATAGGTGAGGGTAGGAACGTATACCAACTGGTAAATTGAGAGCTTTGCCTTTCGGCTCAGCTCTCTCTTCACCATGACAGACCGGTGCAGAGTCCGCATCACTGCAGACGCTGCACCAATCCATCTAACGTTCCATCCTTCCCTCACTCGCGAACAAGACCCCGAGGTATTTAAACTCATCCACTTTAGGCAGGACCTCACCCCCTACCCGGAGATGGCACTCCACCCTTTTCTGGGCGAGAACCATGGACTCGGATTTGGAGGTGCTGATTCTCATCCCAGCCGCTTCACACTCAGCTGCAAACCAATCCAGTGAAAGTTGAAGGTCACTGCTCAATGAAGCCAGCAGGACCACGTCATCTGCAAAAAGCAGAGACCAAATCCTGTGGGTACCAAACTGAAACCCCTCAACGCCATGTTGGAAGACGTGTTGGTGGGATTGAGGAGGTCTTCAAAGTATTCCCTCCACCGGTCCACAACATCTCGAGTCGAGGTCAGCAGCACACCGAACCCACAATACACGGTATTGACTGTGCACTGCTTCCCCCTCCTGAGACGGCGGATGGTGGACCAGAATTTCTTTGAAGCCGTCCGGAAATCGTTTTCCATGGCTCCGAACTCCTCCCATGTCCGAGTTTTTGCCTCAGCGACTCCCAGAGCCGCAGACCGCTTGGCCTGCCGGTACCTGTCAGCTGAGTCCCATGGGCCAAAACCGCCCGGTAGGACTCTTTCTTCAGCTTGACGGCATCCCTCACCGCTGGTGTCCACCAACGGGTTCTGGGATTACCGTCACGACAGGCACTGACCACTTTACGGCCACAGCTCCGATTAGCCGCATCGACAATGGAGGCACGAAACATCACCCACTCGGACTCAATGTCCGCTGCCTCTTTCTGAACATGGTCAAAGCTCTCCTGCAGGTGAGAGTTGAAAATCCATCTGACAGGGGACTCTGCCAGACGTTCCCAGCAGACTCTCACAATGCGTTTGGGTATGCCAGGTCTGACCGACATCCTCCCCCACCATCGGAACCAACTCACCAGTGATCAGTTGACAGCTCCGCCCCTCTCTTCACCCGAGTGTCCAAAACATGTGGCCGCAAGTCCAACGACACAACCACAAAGTCAATCATCGAACTGTGGCCCCTGATGCCTAGTGCTAAGTGCACATGTGGACACCCTTACGCTTGAACATGGTGTTTGTTATAGACAATCCGTGACGAGCACAGAAGTCCAATAACAAAACACCACTCGGGTTAAGTTCAGGGGGGGCCGTTCCTCCCAATCACACCTCTCCAGGTTTCACTGTCGCAGCCAACATGATCGTTGAAGTCACCCAGTAGAACAAGGGAATCCCCCGAGGGAACACTCTCTAGTACTTCCTCTAAGGACTCCAAAATGGGTGGGTATTCTGAACTGCTGTTTGGTGCATAAGCACAAACAACAGTCAGGACCCCCCCTCCCGAAGGCGTAGGGAAACTACCCTCTCGCTTACCGGGTTAAACTCCAACGTGCAGGCTTGGAACCGGGGGGCAACAAGAATTGCCACCCCAGGCCATCGTCTTTCATTGCCGGCAACACCAGAGTGGAATGAAGTCCAGCCCCTCTCGAGAGGACTGGTTCCAGACAGCTCAGGCTCCTTCTCCGCCAAAGAAGTGACATTCCACGTACCGACAACTAGCTTCTGTAGCCGAGGATCGGACCGCCAAGGCCTCCGCTTCCGGCCGCCACCCAGCTTACTTAGCACCCGACCCCTTTGGCTCCTCCTACGAGTAGTGAGCCCTTGGGAGGGGGGACCCACGGGTTCAGGCCCGGCCACCAGACGCTCACCTTTGTGCCCCACCTCCAGGCCTGGCTCCAGAGGGGGCGAGGGAAAACGAAGTCCAATGTTTTTAATCATCATCAGGGTCTTTTGAGCCACTCTTTGTCTGATCCCTCCCTCCCCTAGGATCTGTTTGTCATGGGTGACCCTACCAGGGGCAGGACAGCCCCAACAACTTAGCTCCTAGGATAATTGGGACACGCAAACTCTTCGACCACGATAAGGTGGTGGCTCAGGGGAGGAGAATCCATGACAAATATTCCAAAAATATATGAGGTCTGTAAAGACACATCCATCCATTTTTTATGCAGCTCATTTGGGTCGGTATGGGGTATGCTGGAGCCTATCCCATCTGACTTCGGGCAAGAAACGGGATACACCCTGGAATGGTCGCCAGCAAATCAATTTTGTTGTTAAGTTGTTAAGTGACGTGTGCTCCTCCGTTTTCCATGTCAATGCTAGGCAATGGAAAATGAAACAAAATGTTCCTTTTGGAATGACAAATATATAACTCCTAATATGATTTTTGCACCACTTCTTTAGATCAATGATGTCACCAAAATATTAAATCAACCATCAATGAGCCTCTGACAGTGTGACTGTAAAGTAAACATTAAAAGGCTGAAACCTGAAATCAACTGTGTGTGTTTGCTCTGTGCATCCTTCAATAAAGAAAATCTATCTATCTATCTATCTATCTATCTATCTATCTATCTATCTATCTATCTATCTATCTATCTATCTATCTATCTATCTATCTATCTATCTATCTATCTATCTATCTATCTATCTATCTATCTATCTATCTATCTATCTATCTATCTATCTATCTACCTACCTACCTACCTACCTACCTACCTATCTATCTATCTATCTATCTATCTACCTACCTACCTACCTACCTACCTACCTACCTACCTACCTACCTACCTACCTACCTACCTACCTACCTACCTACCTACCTACCTACCCATCTATCTATCAGATTGAGGGTTTCACTCTCTGTTAGGGAATCTCTAGGTGGGGTGTGCATATTCTCCCCATACGCAGGTTTTCTCAAGTTGCTTCGGCTTCTTCCCACATTTATAAGTATGCACATTACTTTACTTGGAGAGTTTAAATTCTCCATGAATTTTAGTGTGTGAACTGTTATTGGCCTATACATGCACTGCAGTTGGCTGGTGACCATTCCAGAGTGTTAAATGGGATAGGCTCCAGCTCACCCATGACCCTCATGAGGATTGTCTGTGTAGAAAAGTAATGGATGTAGCTGAAACATTTTAATCCTAATTCATGTTTGACGTGTCAGCAAGTCCTGCGTGAATGATTTTTGTGTTGCATGATGTGAAATAAAACATGTTATCAATTAATGTTTCACATGTCAACTAATCCCGCCTGACAATTTTTTTTTGGTCACAGGAAGTGACCACAATTTTTCCTAACCCAACACACACACACACACACACACACTCCCGCTTCAGACATCTGATTCTCCTCTGCTGTCACCCTCATGCACACAGACTGTGAGGGAGGTAGATATCTCCGTGATTCCACTGTTGAATTTTTAAAGCTGTTGTGGAACTTTGTTGGCCAACCCGGTCACTGTGACGGTGGGCGGCGGGTGGGTGGAGTTGTGTTACATGCAACGACAGACAAACAAACAACCACACACAGCAGCTTGAGTGCGGTGGTGTTGTATCCCGAAACCAGACGGATTTTTCAAGGGGTGTCAGGTAGGTTGATGAATGCATATTACTTGGAAAGTCAACTTACACATATTGTGTATTGTATGCTGCTTTGTTCATGTTCAGTGTCTGTTCATTCTTAGCAACGTGTGAACTAACAAACATCAGCTGCACATGAGCGACTTTTGACCTTTGTGTTACCAACCTTTTAAGCCCTGTGCACCCGCTAAGACTTTTTGGCATACAATAACTGATATGTAATCGATATTGTAACCGCACACCAAAATTCAAGAAGCAGAATGAAATAATTGTGCACACAAGACTCCACCATTTTCATTTCCACAGGATTGTGACGTTTTATTTAGGGACATGGACAAAATGTGATGCAAAGTTTTCACATATTCACATCCTCAATAAAATACTGCAGTTAGTTTCATGAAAACACGTGGCTGTGGTTTTTGTGTAGTCCTGCTGAGTAACTAACTAATAACCGACCAACGATGCATGGTGCAGGTAAAAATATACACTGCCGGCCAAAAAAGGTCAGACACTCTAATATTTCGTTGGACCGCCTTTCGCTGTGGCATCATTTCCACGAGCTTCTGCAATGTCACAACATTTATTTCTGCACGGAGTTGCATTCATTTTTCACCAAGAACTTGAAGAATCAGACCACTGCACAAAAGTTCCCTCATTTCCAAAGACTTTCTAATAATGCTTTGGACAGTTCATGTCTGTAATGCATAATTTCTGTATGACAACACATGTTGAAATATTCCATAATGTGAGTGTAGATCACAAAAAGCACCAATACTGAGCTTTTTGGGGAACTTCACCACTTATTTTCCTGTTCACATAATTACCACATGAAGAGCACATGAATTACTACAGTAGTAATTGTTTTTATATTATTACCTCCTCAGACCCATTCTGTCCCGATGCTGTCCCTATAGCAACATGAGCCTCAATTTTCAAAGAGACAAGGATGACCTGCGGCGGCGAGGCAGCGCACCAGTTCGTCCCATCCACCTCGAACAGCAGCCTCTGTGTGTCCGCAAGTCCTGCATCCCTGCCAGCGGCAGTCAACACCACCCAGATGAGCAGCACCCCCGGCGAAGGCATCCTCCTCTAGGACAATCTGCGTCCTACCACCCCGGAGACAAGTCCCTCCACTACCGAGCCCAGTGGAGCTCAGACTCGGACGACGACTCGCAGAACGATTCAGATTGTGTTTACAGGGTGATGTTGCTCGGTGACCATGGGGTGGGGAAAAGCAGCCTTGCTGGAATATTTGCCGGTGTCACAGAGAAAGAGGAACTATCTGGAGGTGAGGTGTTTTTGAGTCTTCTACACTGCTCAGAGCTGGCTGACCCATTAGGCAAGTGTATGTATGTTAAGCGTATGCTGAGGGGGCCCCCGGCCTCCAGGGGGCGCCAAAAATTTGTCTTCAATATAATGATTTTATAACAAGAAGTTACTATGAACGCTTAAAATGAAAGAGCTCACACTGATTGAAATGTAAAGCAAAGCTCAATTAATATTAGTACAAATGATAAAACAACAGGTGTCATCATTTTTGTACATAGTTTTGTTTGTATTTTATTTAGCTTTTGTATATAGTTATTGCGTAGTGTAAACATAGCTTATACAGAGAGTTGCAGTGTGCAAACTGGGGTTATTTATAATGTTTATATGCAATTATTTATATTGTATTAGTATTATTACGTTTGAATCTCCATTGGGCATCTGTGTGTTAGGCTAATTGGCGACTCTAAATTGTCCATAGGTGTGAATGTAAGTGTGAATGCTTGTTTGTCTGCCCTACAATTGACTAGCAACAAGTCCAGGGTGTACCCCTCCTCTCGCCCAAAGTCAGCTGGGATAGGCTCCAGCATACCCCCACAACCCTAATGAGGATAAGCAGCATAAAAAATGGATAGATTGTATTATTATCTATTCATGTATTAGGAATTTTTACTTTGTGGTAAGGATATTTATATTATATTTAAATATTTTTTAATTTATTTGTACGCTACAAATGAAAGACAATGGTTACAAAAAATGGCATTTTGTTTATTTTGCAAGCCGAGTAAATTGCTGATTAGATTGCCATATAAAATGTTGCGTAGGGCACCACTTTGCCTATGCTCTAATACAAGGAGGGGGGTTTACCCCTGGACACGCACACACTATGAACAGTTTTCAGTTAAACTAAAGTCTATGGTTGTTTAAACAATGGAAATGATTTCCGGTCACCAATCCACATAACATACATTTTCCAATAAACATCAACAATACATTTATTCTCTTCAAGGAATTTCACATATGTAATTTGTTCTACAAACCTAACATAATTATGTATGTGTGATATTGGCTGCGATCCATAATGCAGATGTTGTCAAACTCAATTTCCGATTCTGACATCAATACCAATATGTGTAACATCACATCTCTTGTCGTGAAACTAACACAGTCTTTAGCCGCTGAGCAGTCAAACTCAACCTGGCTTCAACCTGGCTAATGCTTGAAGACCAGATATCTGTTGTGAAGCTAACGGATACAGCATCAACAATTAGTGTCTTGATGTGGTTGTAAACAACACCGTACAACTCGAGAAAGCCGACATCGGAGAAAGACTTGCAAGTGGGCATGGCAAAGAATGGCTTGAGGAACGCCACAAGTTTGGTGAATCCGGCGTCTTGCACAATAGAAAAGAGCTGGTTATCCATTATTTTCCGAATGAAGGTCGCAAGTTAAAGGAAGTTGAAGGAGGCACTTGGAAATAAGTCCAAACCACAGACATTAGGTTAGTCAAGCACAGAGCAAGCAACCTTGGTTCTTGCCATAATATAAATTCTAACAGTTGTCCAGTAGGGATGTCGGCTATGTAATAACCTGCACTGATGAACACAACTGTGCTTTAAGGCAAGAGATTCTACTTAGTAACCCTGACAAGGCACCCCTGTGAAGTGAAAACCATTTCGGGTAAGTATCTCATGAAGTTCATTGAGAGAACACCTAGGGTTTGTGGCTATCAAAAAATCAAAGGCTGGCTACTTTGAGGAATCTAAAATAGAAGACATTATGTCACACTTATTGTTAAGTACATAATTCTAAATGTTTTTATGCAAAGTTTTGATGCCTTCAGTGCGATTCTCCAATCTAAATAGTCATGAAAATAAAGAATGGCATTAAATGGGAAGGTGTGTCCAAATTTTTGGCCAGTACTTCATAGCATGCCGAATTCCTAACCCTTCTGGGACGCTAACTAAATTATTCTCTTGCTAAATACATCAGTGTTCCGCTATCTAATTGTGTCTTAAAAACAGTAAGTCATCTTTGGAGTACTTTATCCAAGTCCTACATTGGTGACAATTTCAATCAAATTTAACCAAAGTGGACTTGTCTGGTTGCTATTGACTTTGTAGGGATGTCTCAACCTTGAATGACCTCATTGATGGGCTCCAGTGCTGATTGGCCCTAGGCTTTAATTGACATGTGTACTGACCCAGCTCCTGTCTGATGTGATGCGTGTTGGCAAAGTGTGTCACATGTTTTGTTGTTTTAAACTGTTACTACTCCTCTTCTCCGTGTTGTGTGTTATGCTCATTTATTTTCCTCATCTCCTCCCGTCTCTTCCAAGAAAAAGTAGAAAGTGACATACCATTCTGCACTTAAGTGTGAACAAGTCAAAAAAGGAAAGTTAACTCGCTTCAGACATATCTCCCAAAGCTGTTCAGTGTTAAGCAATGACATCGTCTCTGTGTGTCCACATTTTTAAGTGATGCAGTAATATGGCCCAGGAACAACACGACAGCAGCCAGTGTAGCAATGTATGCGAAAGGGATACACAGCAAGACACAGAACGTGGTTGGAAATAAATACTTTCTCACGTCTGTCTTAAATTATCAACCAATATTAAAGATGTTTACAGTATGGTGTGTTTTTCAGAGGACGCCTACCAGCAAACACTGACAGTAGACGGCAAGGAAACTACACTCATCGTCATGGATACATGGGGCAGCGACAAGCTGGTATCTTCTGATGAATTTTCTGTCTTGTGTGCAGCAAAACTGAATAGCTACACCTGCACTGATCTAATAGAAGATATCAGTTGACATTCCGTTATTGTATTGGATGAGATATTGGGTGAGGTTTTGTCCTCAGACACTGTCACTCTTCTAAGGTATGAAGAACCAGTGGGGGCCCTCTGACACTGGCGGTGAATTGTCAAATAAATTATCTCCTTTTGTTGTCATTTTTTCCCTGTGTAAGAGATAGCAGCTGGTGTGGCTGTGAATAGTCAAATGTGTAAACTTCACTCCTTGACGCCTTAAGAGCTGCGCTGGGCAATATGTTAGCAGGGCTTTTAGCTCAATGGTAAGCGCTGGTTGACTTAACTCTGAATCGGTGGCATTGTATGGATGCCAGTTCAAACCTGGGCTTCACCTGGAGGAATGTGTTTTCCTTTGGGATTTTTAGTAATGTAATTCATTACTAAACATTCATTACTAAACATTAGTTGGAAAGCTATTCAGGCCAAACATCTACAAACTGCTCAACACTCTTCTACCATTTTAACTGATCTGACGTTTTTGCAAAGACAATACATTGTGCAAGTTATTTGTCTTTATTTCAGATATTCACTGTCTTAGTTAACATTGAATTTTTCCACAACAAATGTTATTAAAATGTGTACAGTAATGACCTCCTGCAATTTCAGATGCATACGCTTGTTATGAGTGCCCGTACAGCTTGTGATTGGCTCCTGCTGAAGAAAAGCTACCATTTCCTCACTGACTTGTGAGCGATGCAGTATTTAAATGATTAGTAGCAGTTACGAAGTAAAGGTGACGTCACAAGATTAGAACATGGTCATAAACTAGCCACATTGCTGTACAAGATGCAAGGTTCAAAGTTTAAGCAAAAAGTGGCGGCTTATATACCAGAAATTACGGTAGATGTTCTTATTGTCACTCCTGTGATAGTCCACTATCGTGCTAGGAGGAAGATGGGCGCCCTGGTCAAGACGACTGCTTGAAGGTGGGGAGTGCTTATGTGATCGTCTACTCTGTCACCGACCGCTCCAGCTTTGACGCTGCTGCCGAGCTCCGCATCACGCTGCGACGCATCCGCCAGGCCGAGAACATTCCCATCATCCTCGTGGGCAACAAGAGTGATTTGGTGCGCTCCAGGGAGGTGGCAGTGGAAGGTCAGAAACAGTAGTGTCATTTTACACACAGCACAGTACCTATTATTATTTGTAAGCATGTAAAAACAACTGTAGCGTTTTAGTATTATACTCCGTAGTCTCCACTTTGCTGCAGATGTCCATTTTCTCACAGCCCTCAGTCTCCTTACTGTGTGGTTTTCATCCTTTGTTGTTGTTTGTCTCATTACAAAAAGGATTTTTTTCCCCCAGAGGGCCGAGCCTGTGCGGTGGTCTTTGATTGCAAGTTCATTGAGACATCTGCATCGCTGCAGCACAATGTGACTGAGCTCTTTGAGGGAGTGGTGCGCCAAATACGCCTGCGTCGCAACAGTGCAGACCCCTCCCAGCGCAGATGCTCTGTATCCAAGCGTAAGGAAAGCATTACACAAAAGGCTCGGCGTTTCCTGGACCGCCTCGTGGCCCGCAACAATCAGCGCATGGCCCTAAAAGTGCGTTCCAAGAGCTGCCACAATCTGGCTGTCCTCTGAGGAAATCAACATCTGGAATCAAAGCTTGATGCTTCCCATGGCCGACAAGTAAGAGTCAGGCAACTTTTTGCAGCCTGTAAGAGAGAAAAACTAAAAGAGATCATCATGGCTGCAAAGTGAGGAGGCTGTCAGACCGTTACATTAAAAACTGTTTTTTTTTAATTGCCATGTCTTCATCTCCTACAGCTCTGGTAGCACATTACAGCCACCTACAGGACTGGAGAAGAGCATTTACTCCCACATTTTCATATAGTTTGTTTTCCTACTTTTATTAACAGCCAAACAAGTTTAAAATTGTTATTTTCTTGCTTGCCTATTATTTTTCCTCTCTTATGTACAGTATGAAAGGTAGTTTACATGACAAACAAAACAGTGTCCTTAGCTGACATGACATGATATTATATATATCATATATATATTGATATATATAATATATATATTATATTAGGAAAACCAACTGTTTGGCCTTGGCTAAGATCTGTTTTGTTCCGTTTTCTTGTAAGCATCCCAAAGAATAAAGTTTTAAAGTACAGAATTTTACAGAGTCGTCCATCGCTCCCTCACTATTTTGTAGTTTTTCAAAAAAATAACAAATGTAAATGATCATAGCTTCTTGTTGACTAATGCTTATTATTAGCCAAAATATACTGAAAGACAAGTTGTAGGTGCGTTGCGGTCACTATGTTATGAGACAAGTCATTAGATTACCTTACCTTTCACACTGCATGGAGACTGGCTATTGAGCCAGCAGAGCAGAGCCAACGTGCCATGGCTGAGATCAAGTGAAAAAGGGTTCTCCTCTCATTTCGTGTGGAAGTGGTAAGTTTATGGCTTATTTGTTTTTCTTCCCCACTCCAGTCGAAAGACTTTCCTAAATTTTCAGTAAGTAAATTGGAAAGGCTAACTACTAACTAGTTAGCTCGCTAGCTTGCTATGCTAGCACAGATCCTTGCAGTGATCACGTGCATTGTGATGTAAAAAAAGAATGATAGGCTGTTATTTCCAGTGTACAGTGCTAAAAGGCCATATTTACAAAGTTATAAACAGGTTTTCTATGCTCTAAGTATGAAAATATTCCATATATTAATATTGACTCCTACTTCGCTAAAATTCACTTGTCATGGTTGGGTCTGGGACCAATTAATCGTGAATACACTCCTGATCAAAATTTTAAGACTGCAGCTGGCAGTCTTTGTTCTAAGCCGGAATCAACTGGAGTAGCCTGTGCCAAGTTCTATACGAGACTCCCTAAAACCCCACATGACACAGCAGACATGTAGGATTTGCCGCCGCACACCGTTACGCTGATTGTCTTTGAAAGATGTTTATCAAGTTTTTTTCCGGAAATCTGACGCCGATATTCGATTTGATTCTTTATTTAGACTTGGTTGAGGACTTAGACGATACCTTCTCCTGGCCACTGCTTGCTTGGCCTCAAAATGAATATTCATACTTCCTGTTTGCTTTCCCAATCACTTCTATTCTGCTGTATTTACTGCAATTTCCATGACATTAAGAGTTATTTTTATTCACTTACCTTTTATCAAAATTTTAAGAATGGCAACATATTTCTCCATTGGATTTAAATGAGGGAAACAGGTAGGATGGTCCAAAAGAGCGATGTTATTATTCTTCTGGAAAAAGTCATTTGTTAGGCAGGCATTGTTAACTGTTGAAAAACCCAGTCATTACCACACAAATGATGGACTTCAATCATGAAAGATGCTTCCTGCAACATCTCCACATAACCATCCATGGTTTGACGCCCCTGCACAACCTAAAGCTGTATTGTTCCCTTGAAGGAAAAAGCATCCCAGACCAGGATGGTGCCCTGTCCATTGTCCTTTGTGGAAAACATCTCAGGTGGGATTTCCTTGTCATGGCAGTAACACTGGAAGTCATCAGCACAGTCAATGTTCAATTATTTCTCATCAGAGAATAAAACTTTCTTTAATCCATCCATCCATCTATCTTCTTCTGCTTATCTGATGTCGTGTCATGAGGGTTGCAGCCTAAGCAAGGAAGCCGAGACCTCACTCTTCCAGAGTACTTTTTCCGGTTCCTACCAAGGGATCTTAAAACGTTCCCAGGTCAGTTGAGAGACCGTCTCCCAAGGTCCCTGCTTTTGGCTGCCACCCAACTTCCTCTGCACCCAACCCCTTTGGGGTTGGCTCTTTGGAGGGGGGACCCATGTCGCCCAATGGTTGCAGGCCTAGCCACAGGACGCCCGCCATTGTGCCCCACCTTCAGGCCTGAAATCCACAAAATCCAAAATTCACATTTTAGCCAAGGTTTTGCCTCTCAAAGGCTGTGATCTTAAAAGCTTGATCAACAGATGAACAGACAGTTTAATGCTTGTTAGTAATGGTAATTGTTTAATTTCAGTGTTAAGTTCAGGGATAATCAGTTTTTATCGAACCATCTTTTAAATATAGTCATTTCCTCTGAAAGTTTTCCTAATAGGTCTTGTGTGTTTTCTCCAGAACAAAAAGCAGTAATATCATCTGCCAAGCAGCTTTACGTCGCTCGTTGTCACGATATGTGTATTAGTCTGCGTGACAGTTTTGCCTTTGTTCACTTTTATACCTCAGTTCCTGTTGCTGTGCTTTTATTTGGATAGATATTCCTGTTTTCATTTGTTTGTGTCTCCCTGTTGCTTTTCTTGTCTGTCACACCTGTTGCTAAAATGAGTTCATTTTTATTTAGTTCAGGTGTTTTCTTGTCTTGGTCATCGGATCATTTGCGTTCATTTGTGTTTCCTGGTGTTCATTGTGTTCATTTTTGGTTCTTGCTACCGCTGCTTAGCAGCAATCATTACTGTATTGAAGAAAACTTTCACCTGACCTGCACGGCGTCCTGCTCTCCGCATCCTCCGGGTCGTCAACACCATGCCGAGCCGAAGATGTAACAGAATGATTACAGATATCATTAATGTATAGATTAAACAGATTAACAGATTAAACAGTATCGGTCCCAATATTGAACCCTGGGGTATACCACACGATATATTCAAACTTCCCCTCCGTGAATCACCACCTTACCGCGGTGGAGGGGTTTGAGTGCCCGAGTGATCCTAGGAGCTATGTTGTCGGGGGCTTTATGCCCCTGGTAGGGTCTCCCAAGGCAAACAGGTTCTAGGTGACGAGCCAGACTAAGAGTGATTCAGAAGACCCATATGAAGAGAAACATTAGGAGTGACCGCACCTCGCCCGGACGTGGGATACCGGGGCCTCACCCTGGAGCCAGGCCTGGGGGAGGGGCTCGCAGGCGAGCGCCTGGTGGTCAGGTCTTCACCCGTGGGACCTGGCCGGGCCTAGCCCGAAGAAGCCGCACGGGAACTCCCCCCCGCAGACCCACCACCTGCAGGGGCAAGCATAAGGGTCCGGTGCTGTGTGATTTGGGCAGTGGTCGAGGGCGGGTGTCCGGGCGACCTGGGCTTCGGCGACCAAATCTGGTTCTTGGGACATGGAATGTCACTTCTCTGGTGGGGAAGGAGCCCGAGCTTGTGGAAGAGGCGGAGAGATTCCGACTAGATATAGTCGGACTCACCTCAACCCACAGTTTAGGCTCTGGAACCAAACTCCTTGAGAGGGGCTGGACCTTGTTCTTCTCTGGAGTTGCCGCTGGGGAGAGGCGGCGAGCTGGTGTGGGCTTATTGTTAGCCCCCCGGCTTGGTGCCTCTGTGTTGGAGTCATCCCCAGTAAACGAGAGGGTCACTTCCCTACGCCTTAGGGCTGGGGAAAGGGTCCTGACTGTGGTTTGTGCCTATGCGCCGAACGGCAGTTCAGAGTACCCAGCCTTCTTGGAGTCTATCAGAGGGGTGCTGGAGAGCACCCCAGCTGGTGACTCCATAGTTCTACTGGGAGACTTCAACGCCCATGTGGGCAATGACAGTGTGACTTGGAGGGGCGTGGTTGGGAGGAACGGCCTCCCTGACCTGAACCCGTGCGGTGTGTTGTTGCTGGACTTCTGTGCGAATTACAGTTTGTCCATAACGAACACCATGTTCGAACATAAGGATGCCCATAAGTGCACTTGGCACCAGGACACCCTAGGTCGCAGGTCTATGATCGACTTTGTGGTCGTATCATCAGACCTGCGTCCGTATGTTCTGGACACGCGGGTGAAGAGAGGGGCTGAGCTGTCAACTGACCACCACCTGGTGATGAGTTGGATTAGATGGCGGGGAAGGATGCCGGACAGACCTGGCAGACCCAAACGCGTAGTGAGGGTGTGCTGGGAACGTCTGGCAGAATCTCCCGTTCGTCGAGTCTTCAACTCTCATCTCCGGCAGAGCTTCGCCTGCATCTCGAGGGAGGACCGGGATATTGAGTCCGAATGGGCCGTATTCCGTGCCTCTATTGCTGAGGCAGCCAGTTGTGGTTGCGGCCGCAAGGTGGTCGGTGCCAGTCGTGGTGGCAAGCCCCGAACCCGATGGTGGACACCGGGGGTTAGGGCTGCTGTCAAGCTGAAAAAGGAGTCCTATCAAGCATGGATGGCTTGCGGGACTCCCGAAGCAGCTGACAGGTACCGGCAGGCCAAGCGGCACGCGGCTTCGGCGGTGGTCGAGGCAAAAACTCGGGTGTGGGAGGAGTTCGGTGAGGCTATGGAGCACGACTTTCGGTCGGCCTCGAAGAGGTTCTGGCAAACCGTCCGACACCTCAGAAAGGGGAAGCAGCCCCCAGTTCACACTGTTTACAGTGCGGACGGGGGCTTGCTGACCACGACTGTGGATATAGTTGGTCGGTGGAAGGAATACTTCGAGGCCCTTCTCAATCCCACTGACATGCCTTCCATAGAGGAAGCAGAGTCTGAGGATACGTACGTGGACAGTTCTATCACCGTGGCTGAGGTAATTGGGGTAGTCAAATCACTCCCCAGTGGCAAGGCTCCGGGGGTAGACGAGTTCCGCTCAGAATTTCTCAAGGCTCTGGATGTTGGAGGACTGTGTTGGTTGACACGCCTCTACAACATTGCATGGAAGTCAGGAACAGTACCTCTGGACTGGCAGACCGGGGTGGTGGTCCCCATTTTTAAAAAGGGTGACCGGAGGGTGTGTTCCAACTATAGGGGGATCACACTCCTCAGCCTTCCTGGGAAAGTCTACTCCAGGGTGCTGGAGAGAAGGGTACGACCGTTAGTCGAACCTCGGTTAGAGGAGCTGCAATGTGGTTTTCGTCCCGGTCGCGGAACACTGGACCAGCTCTACACCCTTGCAAGGGTACTCGAGGGTATGTGGGAGTTTGCCCAACCAGTCTACATGTGCTTTGTAGACCTGGAAAAGGCATTCGACCGTGTCCCTCGTGGTGTCCTGTGGGGGGTGCTCCGGGAGTACGGGATTGATGGTCCGCTTCTACGTGCCATTCGGTCCTTGTACAATCGAAGCAGGAGCCTGGTTCGCATTGCCAGCAGTAAGTCGAGCTTGTTTCCGGTGAACGTTGGCCTCCGCCAAGGCTGCCCTTTGTCACCGATTCTGTTCATAATCTTCATGGACAGAATTTCTAGGCGCAGTCAAGGTGTTGAGGGAGTCCAGCTTGGTGACCTTAGGATCTCGTCTCTGCTATTTGCAGACGATGTGGTCCTTATGGCCTCATCAGGCTGTGACCTTCAGCGTTTACTGGAGCGGTTTGCAGCTGAGTGTGAAGCTTCTGGGATGAGACTCAGCACCTCCAAATCCGAGGCCATGGTTCTCAGTCGGAAACGGGTGGACTGTACCCTCCGGGTTGGGAGTGAGGTCTTGCCTCAGGTGGAGGAGTTCAAGTATCTCGGGTTCTTGTTCACGAGTGAGGGAAGGTTGGAGCGTGAGATCGACAGACGGATCGGTGCAGCATCTGCAGTAATGCGGTCGCTGTACCGGACCGTCGTGGTGAAGAGAGAGCTGAGCCGGAAGGCAAAGCTCTCTGTTTACCGATCGATCTACGTTCCCACCCTCACCTATGGTCATGAGTTATGGGTCATGACCGAAAGAATGAGATCGCGGATACAAGCGGCGGAAATGAGTTTCCTTCGTAGGGTGGCTGGACTCACCCTAAGAGATAGGGTGAGGAGCTCGGCCATCCGGGAGGAGCTCAGAGTAGAGCCGCTGCTCCTTCACATCGAGAGGAGCCAGTTGAGGTGGCTCGGGCATCTAGTCCGGATGCCTCCCGGGCGCCTCCCTGGTGAGGTGTTTCGGGCATGCCCAGTCGGGAGAAGGCCCCCGGGAAGACCTAGGACACGCTGGAGGGACTATGTCTCACAGCTGGCCTGGGAACGCCTTGGTGTCCTCCCGATGGAGCTGGAAGAGGTCGCTGGGGACCGGGAAGTCTGGACTTCCCTACTGAAGCTGCTGCCCCCGCGACCCGGACCCGGATAAGCGGTGGAAAATGGATGGATGGATGGATGGATATTCAAACTTCCAGATGTGTATTCTCCTAGCTTCACATATTGTTTCCTCTTTCTTAAGTAGTTTTTAAACCAATTCAAAACTAACCCTCTGATTCATTTTCCTTTTCCTTTTCTATGTTGGTAATTAGGATGTTGTGATTGATTGTATCAAAAGCTTTTGTCAAATCCATTAATACCGCAACAGCACATTTTCTGCGATCTATACCATTGGCAATTTCCTCTGTAATTTTGATCAGTGCCATGCAAGTAATGAAATGTTAGCGCTGTATTCATATTGGCTGTCCACAAATAAGTCATTCTTATTAATACATTTGTCCAACCTGTTGTTGAATACATTTTCAATGATTTTGGAAAATTGTGGTAATAACGAAACTGGGCGGTAGTTTGTGAATAGATGTTTGCCCCCGTTTTTGAAAACTGGAACTACTTTAGCTGTTTTCGTTTTGTTTGGAAATTTACCAGTCTAGATTGATAAAGTATTGATACCATCTCGATAATCATTTTTATTGTTTCCATTTTGTTTCCAGTGAGTGGATGTATTTCCTTTACATTTGTTCGCAACTAGTTGCTTAATCAAAAATATTTTGTCCTGCTTCCATTTCTTTTCTTGCATTTTGAAGCTGTAGAACCTCCTTAAGATCCAACAGTGCAAAATGTAAATGACTGCAATTTTTCAACTCGTCTTAAAGTTTTTGATCAGGAGTGTATAATAAGAATACAAAGTCGCTGTCCAATCATAATAATGCACATGACCAGTGTGGACTTTCACTTTTACTGGAATTTTACGTCACTCATGATTTACTTTTCAAGAAGTTCTCATGTGATACAAATGGAGCTTTTGCAAAGGTAAATAAAAAAACCAAAACCTTAGTCCGATGAAGCTGTTTACATTGTGGTGGTCACGGCGCTAAACCGACATACTGACACTACAGTATAGGTAGACACTGAGCATGCAGCAGTGTTTGTCTGACTGTCTTTGTCTCAGTGTTTAGACTCATTCCATACTGACACTGTTATTAATGATCTGGTCTCATGCATCACCACAACACCAGTCCTGCCTTTACAGACTCACTGGGCTGAGCGTGCAGAGGCTATACAAATAATAGCGCTCATGCTGGTAGCTCTGACCATTTTCGGATGGTTTACTACTGCAAAAACAAAACAAAAGAAGCTAGCACCGGCAGCTAGAGTTGTTGATCTGCGGTTACCATGGCAATCTGACAGGTAGCATTATCAATTGGAGGCAAGCTTTTCAAGATACTTTGTGTGCATTATAACCAATGAGGTGCAGGCGTGTGTGTGCGTGTGTGTGTGTGAGAGGGGAGGTGTTACAAACATACACAGCAGCAGAAGGACAAGACTTTAGAGAGACAGTAGATAGTGTTGAACATTGATTTGATGAGGGTAATGGAAAGAATGCATGACTCTACTCAACCCGGATGACACACACTCCCCCCCCACCCACACACACACACACACACACACTCAGCACCATGTAAACATCCTCTCAGGGTGCAGTGGAGGACCACAGAGGCCCACAGCTGTCAGATCATTTTCATATGGTTCTTACAAAAAGAGAAACAGAGAGGATTTATATTTACACTTTAGCATTAGACTGTGTATGTGGAGTTCGTTGAACTTTCTAAATCAGGGGTCTCCAACAAAAAAATAGGAAAAAAAAAACAAAAAAAATTAAGTAGCTCACCAATGGGTTAAGAATATTTGCTTCAACTCTTATTATTTTTATAACCGTTCAAATCAGACATTATGCCTCTATTTAAAGACAAATTATGACAAAATAGCACAAAGAGCACACTGTGGAGATGTGCTTTGTAAACAAAGTACAACTGAAAATGTTGCCTATTCTATATAAATAAAACATAAATATTAGCTTGAGTAATGATAAAAGTGACACCACTGCTCTAAACTGTCTTTAGTGTTTACAGAAATACGTTGTGTGCCAACTAAGGCCAAACAACAGTTGTGGCTGTCAGGTGTGCACCTGAAGATGGACATAGAGGAAAGTCAAAAAGAAAACGTGTATGACACCAGAAAACAGGTGCAAAGTAAGACGACAATAAGAAGATTAACTCCTCTTTACACTTGTGTGACACTTAAGAATGTTAAGACGTGACTTAAAGCATAACCTGTAAGTGTAATTATGTTTTAATGACAGCCACCCTGGAACAGATTATTTGTATTTATATGCCTATATGGGAAACATTGTCACTAAATAAAACATAAACTGTAATGTAACACTTTTATTGTATTCTCAATACGACAGGGTTAAAATGCAGCAAATGACTGTGGATAGGTGACACTGGCGTCACCTTTGACATCCCATGCTGACCACACTGGACACATGTGCTGCTTTAGTTTTGTTTTATTGCATACTTTATAGCTAACAAATGTCATGTCATGTGTTTAGACAAAGTGCAGAGTCCACACACACACGCACACTGCAGAGAACCACAAGAATGAAAAGCGAACACACTCAAACGCACACACGTCCAGTTAGTGCTGCGTGTTAGCACAATGGAGTGAACTGTGGCTCCCTCTAGTGGATGGTGGTAAGTCTTTCAGGGACCAGCTATTTTTGCACCCACATCAGTGGTTACTTACAAATACAAATAAAGGAGTAGAAAATAGGAGGAATAAAATTGCCAATGAACTGACGTACGGCACAGATGATAAAATGTTTTATTTTAGCTGCCTGTGGAGGTTCGAAAGTTCCATAAGGTGACATCATTTACATTGTAAAGTAGCAAACTTCATCTTTTTATTTTGTTGTACCACAATGGGAAAATGTGTTGGATAGACGAATTTGACTAAGTTATGTTTTATCATTGGTTCATCTAATGTATACTAAAATGTGTGGCAGTATTGTAATGTTATACTATACTATAACGCAACACGCTTACACTACTAACAAAAAGTTAGGCATACTGAGCTTTCAGGCAAACTTTCTAAATTGCACAATAACCCTTGCAGGTGAACTCAGTTTAAGCTTCTCTAAACTTCTGTAAAGTATCAACTTTGCACCTGCAGGGGTGGGGACGTTCTGTCAAATTGACCCCAGAGGAACACCAATGTGTGCAATATGTGTTCAGCACATTGACAAAATATCACCATGATCATTTTATACTTAATTAATTGTACCCATCAAATTAGGAAAAGTTATAAAACATGAACTCAAACAACAGCCAACTATTATTTCTTGATCAAAGACGAATGTGAGTCAAATTAACCCCAAGTGTAATATAAGGGTAACAGAAGTTCATCCTGAAATACAACGTGTAGATGTTGCAGCGGGCATCCCTCATGACTAAGGGCCCTCGTCTGTGTGGTAACAGCTGAGTTTTTCAACAGGACAAGGCTGCAGTTCACAATGCTCGCGTGATGAACAACTTCTTCGGGGAGAATAACATCACTCTTTTGGACCATCCTGCGCGTTCCTCTGATTTAAATCCCATAAGGAACATTTGGGGATGGATGGCAAGGGAAGTTTATAAAAATGGCCATCAGTTCCAGATAGTTGATGCCCTTCGAGAAGCCATCTTCACCACTTGACGCAATGTTGCCACTAGCTTCCTGGAAACAAGCATGCCCAAACAAATTACGGAAGTGATTACCAAGAACGGTGGAGCTACTCATTACTGAGTCCTACTGAGAACATTTTTTGTTCTGGTTTGTAGAGTTTTTTTGTCATTTTTTGAGCGATGGTCTTAAACTTTTGATTAGCTGATGAAAAGCCTATTTCAGTTAATTGATGTTTTTAATTAATTTCTTTTTCAAAGTGCTTTTTGTCACACTCCCCCTTCTTGCTTTTGCATATTGTAGCTCTGCTTAAAACCTCATTGAGATCCTTCTTCTTTTCCTTTCGGCTTATCCCTTCAGGGGTTGCCACAGCAAATCAATTGCCTCCATTTAACTCATTCATTCATTCATTTTCTATACCGCTTATCCTCATTAGGGTTGCGGGGATGCTGGAGCCTATTCCAGCAGACTTTGTGTGAGAGGCGGGGTACACCCTGGACTGGTCGCCAGTCAATCGCAGGGCACATACAGACAAACAAACATTCAAACTCATATTCATACCTATTGACAATTTAGAGTCACCAATTAACCTAACATGCATGTTTTTGGAATGTGGGAGGAAAACGGAGTACCCGGAGAAAACCCACACACGCTCGGGGAGAACATACAAACTTCAAACAGAGTTGCCCAACAGAGATTTGAACCCAGGTCTTCCAGATCTCCTGACTGTGTGGCCAATATGCTAACCACTCAGCCACCGTGCAGCCATCCATCTAACTCTGTCTTCTGTATCCTCTTCTCTTGCGCCAACTACCTTCATGTCCTCTTTCACTACATCCATTAACCTCCTCTTTGGTCTTCCTTTAGGCCTCCTCCTGCCTGGCAATTAAAAACTCAGCACTTTCTACCAATATATTCACTATCTCTCCTCCGGACATATCCGAACCATCTCAGTCTGGCCCCTCTGACTTTATCTCCAAAACCTCTAACATGTGCTGTCCCTCTGATGCGCTCATTCCTGATCCTGTCCATCCTGGTCACACCCAAAGATAACCTCAGCATCTTCATCTCTGCTACCTCCAGCTATGCCTCCTGTCTTAGTCTCAGCGGCACTGTCTCTAAACCAAACAACATCGCCGGTCTCACCGGTTTTCTACACCTTTCCTTTCATTTTAGCTGAAACTCTTCTATCACACATCACACCTTGTTCTTAAAAATAGGCACCAGCACACTTCTCCTCCATTCCTCAGGCTTCTTCTCATTATCTAAGATCTTGTTAAACAACCCAGTCAGGAATTATATTGCCACCTCTCCTAGGCACTTCCATACCTCCACAGGTATATCATCAGGACCGAGTGCCTTTCCATTCTTCATCCTCTTCAATGCCCTCCTCACTTTTTTCTTACTAATCTTTGCTACTTCCTGCTCCACAACAGTCACCTCTTCTACTCTTTGTTCTCTCTCATTTTCCTCGTTCATCAACTCTTCAAAGTACTCCTTGTAACTGTCAATACCCTTCCATCCCTATCCTTAATCACCTTAACCTGCTGCACGTCCTTCCCATCTCTGTCCCTCTGCCTTGCCAACCTGTATAGATCTTTCTCTCCCTCCTTGCTGTCCAACCTAGCATACAAGTCATCATAAGCCCCTTGTTTAGCCTTTGACACCTTAACTTTCACCTTACGCTGCATCTCTCTGTACTCCTGTCTACTCTCTTCAGTCCTCTCAGTGTCCCACGTCTTCTTAGCTAACCTCTTACTCTGCATACACTCCTGCACCTCCTCATTCCACCACCAAGTCTCCTTATCTACTTTCCTTCCAGATGACACAACAAGTATTCTTCTACCCGTCTCCCTGATCACAGTAGCTGTAGTTGTCCAGTCATCTGGAAGGACTTCCTGGCCACCCATAGCCTTTTTCAACTTCTTCCTAAAAGTCACGCAACACTCCTCCTTTTTCATCTTCCACCATTTCGTCCTCTGCTCTGCCTTTACCCTTTTCATCCTTCTCACCACTAGAGTCATCCTACACACCACCATCTATGCTGTCTGGCTACACTCTCACCTACCACTGGTTTGCAGTCACTGACCTCCTTCAGGTTACACCTTTTACACAAGATGTAGTCTTCCTGTGTGCTCCTACCTTCACTCTTGTAGGTAACCATATGTTCCTGTCTCTTCCGGAAGAAAGTATTCATTACAGCCATTTCTATCCTTTTTGCAAAGTCGATCACCATCTGTCCTTATGCGTTCTTTCCTGGATGCCAAACTTGGGCATCACCTCCTCATCAGATCCAAATGTGCAAAAGGTCAATTCTAGCAATTTTTCAACTGGTCTTAAACTATTGATCAGGGATGTATAGTAGCCCATATTTAATCAATGAAGTATACACACGGCAGTACATATTTCATCACTTGGGACATTTTAGAGCAGGGGTCTCAAACTCTTGCCATGGAGGGCTGAAACAGGTTTTCTCTCCAACCAGTTTCTCCAGAAGATGATTTTAATTGATGAGCTCCTTCTCTCAAACTGAAGATGTATTCACCTGCTTTAGTGACTGGCTAGAAAGTAAACCTGCAGGTTTTCCGCGCTCCATGGCAGGAGTTTGAGACCCCTGTTTTAGGGGAAACTGAGCTTCCCTTGCAGTATTACAGCAATCACCACTTACATTCATAGCTCACTTTATTCATTGTATTCATACTGTTTTGGAATTGCAATCTTTTTATCCATGGGAATTTATTCTTCTGAAAAATCCATACATCTGTAAGTAAAGCCTATGCAAAATGCAATGAAACTAATACTGACTGATCCTTATTTTCCTTCATTTCCTTTTGCACACAGATTTTTACACCAATTGATAATCAGCATGAGGATTTCAGCATTCACAGTACAGGAAGTGCAGCAGTCAGCTGGGCCACTTCAACGCTACCTGTTGGCCAGTTCTCGACCATCAGTCGCGCTAATTATTGCCGCCAAGGAGGTTATGTTTTTGCCAGCGTTTATGTTTATCTGATTGCGTTCAAAATAACTTGAATGAATTTGGATGCAATTTTAAGAAACTGTTGGAAATTGGATATAAGTACATTTTGGAGGTAATCCGGATCACCTTCAGGATCCAGGATTGTTTAAAGGATTTTTGGCATTTGTGCATATACCACCACAAAAAATTGTCTGAGCACTTGGGAAAAATACAGGAAAGGTTTCCAACAGGTTCTACAAAATATCAAAGACTGATCCAGATAATAAAACAGTTATGGGCTGCAAAGAGTTCTTCTCTCTGGTCTCTCGTAGACTTTGTTCTTTGTTGTTGAACTTTTACAAGCTACTGCAACATGATCTAATGATTAGGAATTGATTGCATCCTTTAAAGCAAACAAAAATGAAATAAAGTCATTTTTGGCTGATCACTGCTGGTCGAAACAGTGTGCTCATGTTAAGGCATGTTATGTGAGTGCAGCCAGACTATTTGTCATCATTTCACTTATAGTAACATTTTAAGGGACAAGTATTTCATTCCTTTTGGAGCACAGACAATTAGGATGAAATACTTTGTGGCTGAAACATGATGCATACAGGAAATGTGTTTGGAATATCAAAAATAATAAGTCGGGCTGGTTCAGGACAGTTACCATTCAGTTCTCTCTTTGAAAGAATGGAATCCTAGAAGCCCCTGTCACACAAACTCCTTTATAGTACTTACAAGTGATTAATAGCTGAGCCGGTTAATTTCCGTGGCAGTCCAGACCACCAAGAAAACTGAGGTTAAAGGGTGCTTTCACACTTGACTTTGGTTCATGTTTGAACACACCAAGCGACCTCGAGTCACTTCAGTCGTAGTGTGAAAGTACTCCGCTCCAACTGACAAATAACCGCAGCGGCATAATGTTGACATACCTAAAAGGAGTAAAGAGAAGAAAACGGAGATTTACCCAACACATCTGTGGCAATTTAGCGCGCCTTCATTAAAGCAGCACTTCTGTTTAGCGTGTGAAAGACGATGATTCACTCGCAGCGTCCTGCTAAAGAACGGAGGTATATTTTCTAGCGCAAGTAAGTCCTGGTGGATTGTCCATCTCTTTGTTCAACAAATTACAAACTATTTTGACTCCATGCTGTGTTACTTCGTTCACTACCCCAGCCTTCTTCCTGTTTACATTCTCGTGCCACCCCTGACCAATTGGAAAAGAGCGCAATGTCAAGTGTAATGCATTTAGGTGTGATTGGAATTTTTAACATGTGAACTGTAATTGTTTGGGAAGGCACACACTTCAACTTTTGTGTGCTACAAATGTGAAAACACCTAAAGATGCAGTGTGAGAGAGGCCGATGAAGCAGCAATATGGCTGCCATTTGCTTAAGGCAAAGTGCTCGGATTAAAACAAGAGGTTATCCCTAAATAGTGTAAAGTTCAAACAGAAGACATTTTTCAAAAACATTTGTGGTTGTTCCCCACTCAGCGCAAAACTCTTTGTGGGTGCAGGACAGCCCCAGACAGAATTGTCCACAGTGGTATCAAGAAGGCACATGGATGTTGTCACAATATGGATGAGCAGTCTTTGTCCTGAGTCCGTACTCTTGTGTAACCCGGACCAGGACTGCTCAAGTTTGGTTGTTCAGTGCTAGACGACAGCTGGTCGGGAGGACAGCCGACAGTCAGCAGGACGTGAGATCACTTGACATCAAGATTCCTCTTTGTCATTAAGTGGTAGATGTCCACGTCTGTTCGCAGGTCGGTCAAGACATATGTCTGGGGTCCAGGTGGTTGGCCAATTCACATGTGCAGGCTGATCTTTCCCTCCTTGGCAAGCTGCTGAATCACTTGAGTTTCAAAGTCGGCGCTATGGACACCGGTCTTCCGGAAGGCTCCTGCATAGCGGTTCTCCTCCCAGTAGTGATGCCAGTTGCCCTGCTTGTCTGCGCCGTAGCCAAACACTGACACCTGTGCAAACACACAATAATATAACGTCTTTGACAGACACTGGTTCTTAATGGATACACAAAATGTTCAGTAACATTCTTGGCAGATAATCAACACAATCCAACCATTACTTGTCAAGTATTTACAACGATCTTAGCAATGTGTCAGTAAACTATGATTGACCGACCTGGTCGCAAGTGTGCAGAGCGAAGATGATGGCCAGCATGCCAGTGGACGGGTAGCGACCATGACGCTCGGTCCAGCGATCATGAACATATTTAAAGAAAACTGGATTCACCACCAAAACCTAAACACATACAGACATTGATACCATGTTGTCACAACAATCAGTTTGTATCTCTCTACCTTTCCTACCTTGTCTTTATCTGCCTCCACTCTGTCTTTCACCCTCATGTACGTCCTGAACACACACACACACATATTATAACACCATTTGTTTTCAGCAAAAACTACACAAACATCCATTCATCCATCTATTTTACTGTATATGCATATTATCCTCATTAGGGTCGCGGGGGTATGCTGGAGCCTATCCCAGCGGACTTCGGGCGGGAGGCAGGGTACACCCTGGACTGGTCGCTAGTCAATCACAGGGCACTGCACAACCAATTTCCAACTTTTTGCTGCTACAGTCCACTTGCATAAGTGGAGCACATTGCAACAAGTCTTTAAGAAGGATGAGCACTCTTGAAATGGATAAAATAATAAATTATAGCCAAGTGATCACAGAAGCATCACAAGTTTTGCTCTTTCATACATTTTGACCTGTCCAGTGGACAGAGCACTGGTCAGCCACTCCAGGTCTCTGAGCTTGCAGGGCAGCAGGATGAGACTAACACCACGGCCCACATCCACAGCGCTTTCCGGGTACAGGAAGTGATGTGTTGTGCGATTCCCGACGTCGTTTTCAAAACCTTGAGTCACAGCCTTGTTCATTCTGAGATGGAGAACAAGGAGGTGAGTTACGTGTGTTTGTGTGTATGTTTGTGTACTTAAACGTACCGAATTACGGAGGCGTAAGAGTCGATCAGTTTGCCGTGTCCGGACTGTTGCAGATTGCCGGAGTTTCCCACCACAGCACAAGTGCGGCAATGCGATGGTCGAGGTATGAAGTCCACAGTGGGCGAGGAAATGACCTTAAACATCTTTGACATCACTTCCTGTAGGGTCTGGTCGTTACCGGACCGCTGAAGATTCTGAGGAGTGAAGTGAGTCTTATCACTGCTGAATTTGACTGTTTCAGTCACTGAGGCCAGCTGCGTAGTAGCGTCGACTAGTTTGGGTTGCAGTGACAACAGAGTGAATCAGCATGATGATGTCATCGTCACGCTCTCCCACCACCCGTCCTCCCCCCCTTTAATCTACTAATGGCATCTGCAGCAGGACTTAATGCACAGGAGAAAATATGCTCAGATATCTGTCTACTCGTCCAGACAACATCAACAACAAAGAAGAAAATACAAATGAACATTCTAGATTGCCTCCACATCGCAGTCCATCTTCATTCTATACTCACGTTTTCATCTGTGGTTTGGATGAATGTCCATTGTCACGTGCACACTTAACAGTCTGACTGTTCCCATTAGCTTTGCTTCTAATGGAATCTACCCGTAACAAAATTCTCTGGGCGTCCTCTCCCATCTGCTTTGACTTGTCCAGGACTCCTCTTAAATTACTGCTGATCAACACACCAACTTCCTGTTGTTGTGAGCCTGTATGCAGGCTTAAGCTCAGATCGCAGCTAAGATTGCAAACTGAATAGGTTTCAAGACTATGTGCATAATGATTACAAGTTGTATTTTAGAAGATGTACCCTATTTTACAACTGCTGTGCTCTTGGTCAATCCAAAATGTAAATAAGTCTCAAAACTGAATATTTAAGAAAGTAAAAGTCAGCTTTTGTCTGTTTCAGGATAATATCTATTTGTGCACAACTCACAACTATTAGTGTACAACATGAAAAAAAAACAGGGTTTGAGATTTTGGATTGGACATGTCAAAATTCCATTTTTTTTAATTGACTTTTTTTCAGACCAATTAATCAACTAACTATTTTGTTATTCAATTATAATTTTAAAAAATGTGAATATTTTTTTAATTACGTAAGTCATCTGTGAAAGCAGACTTTTTATTTTTGTGTTTTAGGCAAAACATGATATTCACACACATCAACTTTGACTTTGTAAAACAGTAATCAACATTTATGCCTCTTTTGTAATATGTTGTGGACCAACCCACTAAAGTTTTTGTGTTGGTTCTTGTTGATTAGGTCCGCCTAGTGCCTAGCCAATTACTTGATTAATCGAGACAAGAAGCTTAAGATTAATCGACTACGAAAATAATTGTTAGTTGCGGACCTGCTATCATGTAAATAAATTATGGACTTGAACGTCTTTCATTATTCTGAAAATGTACAGTATGCCATTATGTTACCATATAATTTCAAGGAACTTACAGCTAGGTAATGTATCAATTTGTCAATCTTCCCAATGTTTTCCGTAACGTGTTGTTAACTGTGTGCTCTCACACAAATATCAGCAAGCACCTTGATTGATCTATTACCACCAAAATAGATCAATCAATTAATTTTTTTAGTTATTCAGAATGTTATCTTTTAGTTAACAGAACAGTGGTACCAGTCTTGATAACATGAATACTTTTGCATACTTGAGTTTCCATGTTCCATACCTGGAAATGTATAAACAGACCTGGAAGTTTATTTAAAAAAAAAAAAACAAATTCCATACTAGCATAGGAAAACGGAAAAAACACAAAATCCTCTAGCTGCCTTAAGGCAGATGAGGAAGTGTGCTTTGTGAGTATAGTGTAATTATGTGCTGACTTGCCAATATCATATTATTTTCATGTGGTGTTGCATCTCTCTGAAAGAGTTTACAGTATTCTACTTATGTAAGAGTATACAGCTTGGACTTGGAAAATATGCTGAAATATCATATGCTATAAACACTCACTTGATTCACCAGTGTTTACAAAAACATGTAGGTTTGTTGAAGAAAATGTACATTTCATTTAATAATCCTCACCAGCCACCATGCGAGGACTTCGGGGTCAAAGTTGTTATCGCCATCGTGGAGAACCGGCTGCTGTTTGGGATCATAGCGACGGCTGAACCAGTCTGACACATTTAGATCTGAAACGCAGGACTGGGAACAACCGCAGGGCCTGAGAGGACAACACAAGTGCTCAAACCAACAACTAAATATTTGGACCAGGAACCCAGCCGCCCATTCCTCAGTTCCCTCGTGTTACCTCGCATAATCCTCAGTGTTCTCTTTTAGGGTTCCTGGTCTGGTGGTGACGGGAGAAACGAGTGTGTCAAGGATGTCAGCAGGAGGCGCTACAAACACAAAGCAACAGCATCAGAGAAACAAGGAAAGTACTAAAAGTTCCCCACTCAATCATTAAACAGCACTCTAACAATAGAATTATGAACTATTTCCAATCTATTCATACTAAATGCTGAACTTACATTTGTATATATTAGAAATTGTAAACTTGCATGGACCAAACACAAAACCATTACATTTGGTGCAGGTACTGAATGTAATGTGTTGGATACTAAATGTAATGTGATATGGAAATCAGGTTCCAACAGTCTTTTTCACCTTAATTTTAGTCGGTCAATTTATAACGTACAGCTTAGATGTCTTCCCCCACTTAGCTGGGCATTTTACATAGCCAGTATAATATTTACATAACTTCAACTCAGTGTTTCAAACCAGTGTTTAAGCTGGACCCCGCTAGATTTAGAGAGAAAAACAGATTTGTACGTATATATATAAGCCGCACTGGACTATAATCAGCACACGTCCTGTGACCTGCACAAGTCCGTGAGGACCAGATAGCTGTTTGTTACAGGAGCCAATCCTCAGCTTTGAGAAAACTCACAACGAGCTTATCAACCCATTGGAAATCACAGGAGGTCACTACTTAATATAAGTCTGAATAGCGGTGTCATGTTACAAACAATGCTAAAATCACCACAGAGCAACTTAACACTCAAAAGGTAGGTATGAAATATACAAGGCAAAGACCGATACGAGTTTGGAATTTAAAAAAACAACTTTTTGAACATCTTCCCATAATGCATTGCTTTAGCCATGGCTGCCGGGGGGGCCTGCGCCCACCAGAGGGAGCCATAAATCATTGCAAAGCCCCGGCAGGCATGGCCACTCAGCGTCTTTGCTGGGAAGCAATGCATGATAGAAAGAAGTTAGAAGAAATAGTTTTTATTTTAAACTCATTTTGGTACTTGTATATTCCTTACTTACCTTTTGAGTGTTAAGTTGCTCATGAGTCAGACTGTTACATGAAGTAATGACCTCCTGCGATTTTTGATGGGTTGACAAACTCGTCGTGAGTTCCTTTATAGATTGTGATTGGCTTCTTACAAAGAAAGGAATACCGTTTCCACAGTGACCCGCGTGCAGCACTTTCTTTAAACAAACAGTAATAGTTTTTAAGTCAAGGAGATGTCACGAAGAAGAAAAAGGTAGTGACTTATACACCAAAAAATCTTTCCGTCTACTCAAATGCTGCTATAACCAATTACAAAATTGTTTATAGGAACAAAATTATTCTTACCTGGCTCGCTGCTCAAGTCTTCCCCAGTGGGCGTGGTCCGGCTGAGAGGCGTGTCCAAGGACAGAGAGAGGAAATGCCTCTTCTGAATACTCTGACCGGCGAGCATGAGGAGGAGGACGGCGGCGATCAACACAACAACGTACAGCTTCCTCTTCAGCAACATGGCTGAACGTGCGAGGGGGTGTGGCAGCAGCAGCAAGACGTTTGGGAACGAGCAGTCGTTGAGTCTGTTGTGTAGCATAGCTGAAGCGCTCCTGCTGCCTTCATCTGGACCTCTGCCTAGGTCCTGATAGCTCTCGCATCACTTTTATCTCCATGGAGCAGGCTAGTGTGTGTATGTATGTGCGTTTGTGAGATAAATCCCTTCTTAAACAAAACGCCACCTTTCTGTTGGTGCACACAGCAACTAAGGCGACACCTGGTACAAACAGAGTCACAAAAATATGAGCGACAGAATTCAGCATAATAACATACAAACTGAACTTCACACTTACATAAATCAAACTATAAAAATAACGATGACTCCATTATTGAGCTGTAATTTTCCTGATGATACAGTAGATTACAGAAGGACATTTCTTTGAATGAAAGGAGAGGTTGTACTAGTGTGATACTATGACATGACAATAACATGTAGTCATGTTACTTTTGGGTCTGCAAGACAGGGGTAGGTGGGTGACAGGGTCAAAGGTCACATGCTTTCTGATGCTGAGAGAACCATGTGACAGTGCTCCTTCGTGTCTTGTTGCAATATCTGGAATCTTGTAGTCTGGACATCAGAATGAAAACTGACAGCACTTTTCTCTTTCGGGACTTAACCGAAGCCAACTCAGCGTAGTACAGTCTCCTCATATGGGAATTATTTGCTTTTGATTGGGCATTGTATATGATTGACCATCTGTAGTCTATTTCTGGAGGGATTCCACAAAGTTTTGAGCCACTTTGAATAAGAAGCGTAATTTGACGTGAACATGATTACTTTAAATAAGATTTATTTCAGAGCTGACTTTTAAAGCTGTGGAGCTATGAGTCACTGCAACTAAATAAAATTGAAACCCTGGGCCAAGGTTTTACAATGCCCTAAGTGCTTGTTATAAATTGAGTGAATGTTTTAAATTTGATAAACCAATGTTGCAATCTGAGGACTCAACATTAAAGCTCCATTTAAAAGAGGATTTTTGTTACTAAAAAATGATTAAAACAATGTCGTTTTTATCCATTGAAGTGTTTTTGTAGAGACTTGTGGTTGTGTGTGAAAGCAGAGAACACGCATGTTCACAAGTAAAGCAACAACAGTGAAGCACTTTGCTGATGAAGCCTAGTGTGTTTATAACGCATCTCCATGGAAATGCACATTTACAGAATGACTCCAAGCAGTTGGTGTGTTTTACAAAGTGACATCGCCAACTGGTGGCCTGCATTTTACAAGATTGTCACTCCTTTGTTGCAGCTCTCCATGACCAATGATTGTGTGGCGGATGTCGTTTTGTCTTTATACAAAATTTAACACAATTCAGAACAGTTATTGTTTTTCCTAATATGACCATGAGCAAAGTTCATATACAACTTCCTGTTTTGGTAAAATACCCCAAAAAAGTATGTTGAAATTACGTTGCTACTTAGATGCTTCCTCTAACAAAACAGTTTCCAGTCATTACAGTCCTGGTCTAAGTCAGTATTTACACGCATACATAACGTCCATTTCCTGTCCACAAGCTCTTACTGACATATCGTCTCTTTTTTCTGTGAAAGTTTCATATTTTTTTCAAGTACTGGCGCTGGGAATAAAAGCAGCCACATTTGGTAAAGGCTGTAAAGTATTGAAGCTGTAGAAGTGCGAGTCCGCAGAAGAAAAGCGGGCATGAGACAGAGGCTGTGCTTGTGTTGGGTCGCCTCTATTGATATCTGTGTGGGCCTTTCAATTCACCTGAGGTCATCCGGGGTCATAGATGAGCCAAAGGTTAAAGGTACCATTGCAGTTTGGAAAAACTTATTACCCCCCAAACACACACACACGCACACACACACACACACACACACACACACACACACAACTGCCGCCCTCCTTCTCCCCCTTACGGGCCTACTTGATTCCGAACAAAACCCCTCCATGTTTGTGGCGCCGACTCGACAGGGTCGAACGTGCGCCACCATAACAACAAGCCGCTACGTTAGCACAAAAAGTTGCCTCAAGTTTGGACGGACCCCGGCCAAGTTTGTTCGACGCACAAAACACACCCACACTGGCGGCACAGTGGGCCGAACACAAACCGAACCCCAAAGTGACACTACACTGAGATCATTCACAATAATATGAAATAAGGCAAACTCACATGAAGTTTCGCTGCCGGAGGTCTTTCTTCACAGGACTGAGGATGAGGAGGAGGGGGTTTATGATGCAGAAAGGCCCCCCCCCCCCGGCTAAGGGGCGGGGCGCCGTGCGAGGGAAATTACGTCATACCGTCGCTTCCTTCATTTCTGGTGAATTTAACCCCATTCAGCACATTTGTGTTCATTTTTCACTTGATAATGAAGTATACAACAAAAGCACATACACTAGTACATTTCAACAACTTATATTTGCAATTACATTTTTAACACTGTATTTGATTGTTTGAATTGATCTTACAAAAAACAACAATAAAACAGGCCGCAGAGGCTTAAAACATTTCACAGTGAATTAATTATGATCATGTGACTTTAATAAACAAGGTCATATTTAAGATGACCTCTGTCCGAATCCAGTTTGAGTTCAAGACTCAGGGATTTTCACAGTTTGGAATGATGAACAGAAAAATCTGACTGTCCAGAAGATGTTCTTCTTCAACATTTCCACTGGAGACTCCTTGTGAAGGAAGTGGAACTACAAGCTTGCTGAGAACATAAGGGGCTTGCTTATACAAGTTTTTAAATGTTGAAACTTCATAAAATGTAGAACCTGGGAATGGTGTTTTTGAATAGGTTTTTCTGTCTAGACTCTTCAGCGCTCTGTGAAATTATTCAAGTTTAGTTGTTGAGGTCTATACAATAACTCAGATGAAAGAAAATCATGGCATGCATAAAAGCATTGGTGAACATTTTCCAATCATGCAGAAACTATATACTTCCGCTTTTTCTACATTTGCAGCCTTTTAAATGACCAAAAACTTGACCTAAAAACTTGCCTCTACATTTATAGCTTTCATGATACACAGTTTGACCCTGGAACAGATTGTTTGTGTTTACCTTTATTGCTTTTTTAAAATCAGTACGATTAAATATAAATAGTAAGTTATTGCCAATAGCAATAGTTCATTCCTCATGAGTGGATGTCAACCAATGGGACAGAGGCCTGTGTGAGTTACCGCTTGTTTTTTACTGTAAAAGGATAAAAGAGGAAAAAAATAAAGACCACTAGCAATGAACTTATTCATCACAAAGAATTGGTTAGCAGGTTACCATCAGTGACGTAAACTAAAAGAGATTACGTACATGCAATGTGAACACAGACACACAGGTAAATATTTAAATGCAGAATACAAAAACTAAAAACTGTTTTATTGATAGAAAGGCATGTTACCGATATGATTCATATCTGAAGTACATATTGTAAAATATAAAAAAGTAGTTTAAACAAAGACATGACAACTCGTTGTTCCTGAAGGCCAGCGTGTAAATAAATCCCATTCTGAAAATTTCAAGTTACCTGTGGTTGGGTCAAACTTTAATAACATTTAATGAACCATAAAAACAAGACATTGAATGGCTGACTAGGAGGATCGGAACCTTGTGATCATTGTGTACAAATTCACTGTCTTCACACAAAGGCAAATGTGACGTGTCATTCCTCAAATTTACTGACAAATGTTTGCCCCAAAATTCGGTAAAATGTAAAGATTAGTGTGATGTGACTAGCTGCTGTTGCTTTACAAACTAAAAACAACATTTACTTAGTGGTCTTAGTGTGTGAGGTACTCTGTGCTGCCTTGTGTGCACACAAGAACAAAATATCACATTTACAGTTCAGTTGTTAAATCATGTCAAACAGCCAAGAGGTGGGCTGAGCTAAATATTGTGGACAAAATAACAAACAACAAAAAAACACATTCAAACGTAAAGTGGTTTTAGGTGATGCCTTTACACTACAATAGAACCAAAACTAAAGTCGAGTAATCAGACGCACATTTAAAGCAGAAAGACTTTACCGCGAACATGGAATTAAGACTGCTTCACTTTTTTTCCACACTTATTTTCAAAAGTGGCTAAAAACATTGCCTCTACAACCGAATAAAACTTTTATGAAGGCCACAGTTTGACAATTTGACAGCTTTTAAATGATTGGGCTTTGCCACTGAGAGATGAAGAAATCGAACAGGAAATAAAGAAGCAGCCCTTGCTGTGTTCTACAAGATGACACAGCAGCAGGTGGCAGGGTAGTTGGCACTGACTTGCTGCTCGTTGCCATACACATAGTAGACGTGGGAGTCGCCTTTCCACTTGTAGCTGACTCTGGTGATGGGAATCAACTCTACGGTCTGTCTCTGAGTGGGACACACAGTCAGTGTTTACAAACAATTCATGTCATTAGCTTAACATAAAGACTTAGCAAGAAAGCACATTCATGAGCAGAAGTATTTCCTGGTTTTTGAAGGCATGGAAAAAGGCTTCCTGTTTTTGTGCTACTGCGGCCCCAAGACTTCCTTCATTACTGTCAAAGCTTGAGACACATGATAAGACTGTGTTAATCTGCTGGCCTACCTGCTGCAGAATCCTGGAGGTCTGGGCGTACTTGCTCTGGTGCTCCCGGACCAGACGCTCTGAGGCCTCTGAGATGGCTGGGTTTGGGAAGCCGAGTAGTGGATACACCTGGAAGTGAAGATATGGTATTTTAGAGGTAGGCTCAATGTGATGTACTGTACTTAGGATATAATGTACCAGAGGTACTTTAATTATGATGTAAATATGGTACATCAAATATGATGTAAATAAGGTACCTTAGTGGTACTTTAAATATGATGTAAATATGGTACATTAGGTATGATATATTAATGTTTCATTAAATATGATATAAATAAGGTACCTTAGTGGTACTTTTAATATGATGTAAATATGGTACATTAGATATGATATATTAATGTTTCATTAAATATGATATAAATAAGGTACCTTAGTGGTACTTTAAATATGATGTAAATATGGTACATTAGAGGTACTTAGATGTTAGGTTAACGTATGAGATGCATATATGTGATGCATGTATTATATGTATACAGTACAAGCGTGTGCAGGTACCAGGTAGTGGTTGTTCTTGAACAGCTCCTTCCCACTCACTGAGCGCAGGTCGTCAATTTTTAAACCACACTTTTGCTCCACCACGTGATCTTCCACATGGTTAGTCCTGTAGGTCACAAATATTGATCTTTATTCACGTTGAACCCTGACATCGTCTGATCACGTCGTCATGTGACGAGAGACTCACCACTCCACTTTCAGCTTGATGTAGCTAAGCAGTTGGCGCTTTCCCTCACATGTGTCACACTCCTTGGTGCCATGAGCCTCACACCCAGTGCAACTACACGCACACACACACACACACGCACACGCACACACACGCACGGACACACACACACACACACACTCAATGAAGTTGTGTTTTAATTGACAAACAAAAGTAGTTAATGGAACAGTACTCTAAGATAACATTCAAAAACATGGCCCAGTGTGAGTGCGCCCTTATAGTCTTTAGAGGGAGTAAAAGCCAGTGAAGTGCAGTACCTTTCTCTGCCTGTAGCATCACAATGATTGCATCTTATATCATTATTGTTGCCAGAGCCATTACACATCCTGCACGCTTTCTGAAACAAAGATTGATGTAAAAACAATACCAATGAATTTATTTGGATTTGAATCCTTTTTCTCCACTCATCAATAAAGGAAATGTGGTGGTTCACACTCCTCATGGATGAGTCTTATTGATCCATGGCTTACATATCCACTCCCATGGCAGTTGGCACAAGCCTTCTTCCCTGTGCCATTGCAGTCATGGCAGTCCTAAACATACACACACACACACACACACACAGTTAAGCACACATTTCAGATCATTGTGTAGCAATGGGAGTGCACGTGAAGCACATACCTTGATGGAGGAGGTGTAGGGCACTCGGATCTCATCGGTGTGATTCTTGAAGAGGCTAGGCGGCGTGGCTTGGATCTCCCAGGGTCGAGGGGCTGTTTGTGTGTAGAAGTCTGCTGCCTCGCCTGTCAAACAAACACACACACACACACGCATGCCTGTCTGTTAATCAAACACCTGCAGATGACAACACTAGAAGCTTTTTGAGTTTTGTAGCTTTGCAAATGTGGTTTTAAATGTGTGTATGCGCGGGTGTGTGTGTGTGTGTGTGTACACCTTTATGAGGTTTGTGAGCCCACTCAGTTGACCTTGACTCGGTGTAAGTCTCCAGGCGGTACTAATGAACAAACACACACTTCAGCAAAATAAAATCTACATGATAAAATCAGAGCATAAATTAATGGAATTAATTAATTTAAGTGTGATTATCAACTTTTATTTTGAGACTTCAGGATGCTAATGTTGTACAAGATGGCCTCTTCTGGTACCAGCTGGAAGGTTTAAAACATTCAGCTGTGTTTTTGCTCTCACTAAGTTTCAACCAGCATCTGGAACACATTATCTTGGTAGAAGTCCAGGTCGGCTTTTGCCTTCAGATCACCTCAAAACTGTCTAGAGCTACACTCGCTGATCTTGTTTGGATTTGTTTTTTTCACGGGTGTGCCTAAAACTGACTGAATTGATTAACAATAGTTGTTCCTCAAAAGCTTGTCCTAAGTTTCAAATGTCAAATAGTAAAACAACTTTTTTAATTTAGGTTGTCAGCCATGTTTGGTCCGTCCCCTTCGGCTACGTATTGACGGTGGCAAGTGTCCAGCACTGTTTTGAGTTCAACATGCAGCTGCTGCACCGCATTTTGCAGCACCTCTCAAAAACAAAACGACAAAGTGTACGTGCGCAAGTGTGCAGATTGAGACACAGCATATGAATATGTTAGCTAACCCTGTATGTGTTAAAGGGCTCCATTTGTGTGATGACACCATCGTTGGCGGGCGCTTTACTGTAGCAGCAGTTGGACGCCACGTAGCTCCTAAACGCCTCACGCGCCGCATCCTCCGACAAGGACGGAATACTACAAGACACAGACACGCAACTACGTTAGCTTTGATCAATCCCCTGCAGGACAGGAGAGGTATCGCAAGAGCTCTTACCTCCAATCTTCAGGCTCAGGGGCAGGTTGGGGCGGGGCGATGGGCTGCACAGGAATGGGAGGAGGCAGGAAACCTCCTGCAGCAACACAGAATTATGTTTAAATAGTTTTTTTTAAACATTCAACTCTGTGATTGGTTGTGGGTTTTGAGTCTTCTCACCTCCACCTTCACCCATGCCCTCATAGCCTGGCATGTTGTTAAACATGTTGTCATGGGGGGCGGCGACAGGCGGGTACGCTGCTGTAACAACATCATCACATTTAATTTACTTTGGAAGAATTAATTAATTATGAATTCAACTGATTTGTGTGCAATGTGTGTATATATTATACTGTATGTCCAGACTGTACGGACAGCCTTTAATTTGCAACTAAATGGTCGCATTTTGCAGCTAAAACCTAAAACATTGCAAGTAAATTTTTCCATTTACTTGCGAATGTGTGACCAAATAAAAGATACACATCCAGCATTGAATTGACAAGGGATGCACTTTGTCTCTTACAATGAGAGGGAAAAATAGTCTGTAATATGTGGAATCAACCGACAAACCCGTTTTTGACAGGCAAGGCCTATCGATGCCAGAGTGTGTGATCGCTCACATTTCAATCTCATTTGCATTTGACTTTTCTAGTATCTTTGTTTCCACACGTGGCCTGGCTGTCACCCTACCTCACTGGCAGCAGCTAGTTAGTTTTCTGCCCAGACTCTGGTTTTCAGACTCTAGATACTGTATGACCTTCACTACAGTAACATTTTGTCTTTAAAACATACAAGCAATGCAACTAGTTCTAAGTGCATTTTTGCCCCATCGGGAAGCTACATTGAACCACATTCAAGGGATAATTGCCAAATTACTTTTTTAAAGTGTCACAAGTGTCTCATTATTATTAAAATAATTATATATAGTCTTCAAAACACCAGTTGTGTGTTCACATTGTTTAACATAAACATGTCATGTATCCAGCTTTAAGACAGTGACGCCATCACAGGGGTCTCCAACAGTAGCTTTCCAGCAGATGTTGAATATTTGCTTCAATCAGTATCTTTATATTTAATGACAAATGACCACAATGTTTGAGTGGAGATATGCTTTGTAAATAAAATACAATTAATAAATGTTTCACGTTACATAAAACACAAAAAGCTCACCTCTCCTTTGTGCTGCAAGTTGGACACATCTGCATTCATAAATATTTTCAAATAAATGTATGTAAAATGTTTATAAATATTCTTATTTTTATATATTGTTTGCCTAAATGAAAATCTTTCAAGCATAAAATGAACTAAAATACAAATACAAGGCATTAAGAAAACACATTGAGATAGTGAAATGCAGTATTCTAAACTGGTCAGTAGGTGTCAGTAGGTGAAAGAGAAAGAACTTTATTGCAACACACACTAGCACATTATTTATATCTTAAATGGCTTATTTTCTCTGACGGTAGCTACAATTTTGGGTAATATGAGTGTAAAGCTAACAATATGGGTATTATTTCATGTCCAGTGAGCTCTAATCATGTTAGAAAGTGTATTTACAACGTCGTAAACAGGTTTTCTATGCTCTAACTACAAAAATATAAATTTATAAAGTATGAATCCTACTTCTAAATTCACGATCACGGTCGGGTCTGAGATTACTGTATTGCAGATTTGAATTCCCTCAGAACAGGCATAATAATTCCTAATAAAAATATGGGCTCCAATCTAAAACCTCTGAACTGTCGATGTGGCGTCCTGTCCAGAACTCATTTATTGCATCACACACAAGCATGGGTCTTGAACGTCTTAAATGGCTTATTTACTCTTATTATGTCTACTATATCGGGTAATGTACAGGTTACTATGGGGATGTTAGTTCATGTCTTTAGGGCTCAAACAATGTAAAAAAAATACATATTTAGTAGGTCAGAAACTGGTTTTCTATGTTCTAAATATAAAAAACATTTCATTTGTAAATAAGGAATTTTACTTCCCTTATCTTGGTCAGGTCTGGAACCAATTAACTGTGATAGACAAGGGATTACTGTAATTTCATTTTTTGCCTGTTTTATGCATATTTTGATGCTTACCCTGTCAAAAAACATGCCATGCATACTACCACTACTCAACTACATAACGAAGAGGGCTACTGTTACGGACCCATACGGACCCAAGGGTGAGTGGTCTCATTATGCTCACTCGACGTACAGTATACATTTTGAATACTTTTATATGACTTTCAAATATAGCATCCCACACACATACAAGACATGTCACCCACTGTGTCTGTTTGGGGTGATCTGGATCATCGTGTTTGAAGCAAACAGTGGTTACACCAGATACTGATTGGTTTTCAGACCCCCACCCAATACAGTTAAAGTGCACATCTTGGAGTGGCCTTTTATTGTGGCAACCCTAAGGCACACATATTTGAGGTAGGCAGACGTTTTGTGTACATACTACAGCAGTTTTACATCTTTGAGTTCAGCTCATGAAACCCGCAAGTTCATAGAACAAAACAGACATTTGTCAGGCTTGCAGCATTTCGCTCATGCAGTTAATTTTGTGATTTTCTCGTCGCATTTGTTTTATGGTGTTTGTGTTATTTTATTTTGGATAATTTCTGTGTTTGGACTACGCTGCACGGTCGGCCACCGCACATCCTCCCGTGGGAACATTTGTCCAATAAAGGAGAAGAAACAAAACTTCAAGTTGGTCCAAATGTCCCAAAACACATCTATTCAATACCATTAAAGCACAGTGGAAATTCCTTCCAATAACAAGTCTCCCCCCACAGTCCATGCAGCTGTTCCAGCAAGTCAACTTGACACCACAATGTGGGTTTGACCAGTGGTGTCTTAAAGGAGCATTCACACAATTTTATGACTCAAAAACAGTCTGTCGCAATACGAAAGTACATAGTGATGGACTTTTTCTGCTTTGAGTAATACTGTTATTGCTCACAGGATGTTCAGCAACTTTAAAGTATTGTTTCTTACTGGCACCTCAAAATATGTGACTCAACTTGGTGGGATAGAAGAAACTTGAGCTGACAATAAGTCTGAACTTGATTCCCCAATGGAATGAATGAATGGAATCACTGAAGGCGTAAATTATTCCAAACTAGTTTGTGATGATCCGACAGAAGATTGAGAATTATTTGTGAACTTCTGGAAAGGTCTCACAAAAAATACCTCATTGACTAAAAATGCAACCAGCAAAACCATAAGATGTCACCTGTTTTGTTTACATACAAAGCTCCTTGTTGTATTTTTGTGGGTCTTGTAAAACTATGACTTGTTTTATTCTGTCAGGTAATCAAAGTTATTTAAAAATATGGAAGAGTAAACTGTTAGTCTAGTCATTAAAATTGTTGTGGTTAATGTAGATTATTGTAAGGGTTTTTCTGAGTTAAATCCCTGCAGGCTGCAGGCGTGCCCCCTCACCCCCACCCCCACCTCCCAAACTGCAAGCAGCCGAGCCACGTTCCGTTTGTGTGTGGTTTGTGTGAGGGGAGGTTGCTAGTTGGAGTCCTACCTGCGCTGTTCATCCTGGTCAGGAGTGGTCGCGCTCAAATTTGCTGCGATTTCGTGCAAGTCAAACTGTACCCGTAACACGGAGCCACTAGACAAGCACAGCGCTGTTCGCGCACCCCACTTCCGTTTCATGCATTTCAAAATAAATGAATCACGTGACAGGCGGTTTCGTTCATTGTTCAAGTCACACGCGCAACACGCGTGCCATCAGTTCATCTCGCTCCGATTTCAAATTAAATTCTTACCGGTATTCACGCGTTTGTATTAGCTGACATGAACTTTGTGATCTGCCGCGTTCGACGTTTGTTTCGCAGAGGTGCATCGTGCTTATCCGGTGTGTACGCATCATTTCAACTTGACGCAAATGTCTCTAGGAATGCTGCCAACGCCCTTCTGAAATTGATTATCCAATCTTAAGGACTGAAAGGTGAAAAGAAACATTAACATAATCAAACGTCTCCGCGTGGTGTCCTGTTAGCTAAACACCAGTTGGCCACGTGGGAACGTTGGAGCTGCCTTGGCTGCTGTGAAGAATTCCTTCCTTCTGGGGGTTTCAAGGTGCGAAAACAACACAGTTACGCTAATTGCGTCTATGCAACTTTCGGTCACGGTGTCAAAAACAATAACTACATCTCAAAAACCGTTTGATTTTTATGACGGCGTATTAGGGCCACGTTAAAAAAAAACTAAAATATTGGGATTGAAAGTCATAATTATACGTGATTTAAAGTGGTACATTTACGAGTATTAAGTGGTAATTTTATGTGTCATTGAGTCGTGCGTGTCCGAGGGGAAACTCTGCTCTGGCTTCAGACAGGCTTTTATTTATAACGGGACAGCCAAACAGAGCAGTTGGCCACCACCGGGTTAGCTTGAGCTAGCATCGTCTCGCCACTACTCTCGAATCCCTCGCCCCCCCACACGGCTCGTGGTTCATAGCGGTCTCAGGCAATGCCTATAAAATAAAGTTACGACTTTTATTCCCGTAAAGTTCTGTTTTTACTCTCGTAATATGACAATCTTTTCTCGTAAATATACAACATTTTTGTCTCAATTTACGATATCATTCTCGAAATCTTGATGATTTTAATGCTTCATTTAACAGGCATTTTCCGAGACAGCTATAAACACAACAAGACTTGGGTGACTCTTGACCTGTGTCAAAGGTCAAATTACGACTTTTTTTCCTCGTAAAATTAAGATTTTTAATCTCATAAATTTATAACTGTAAATCTTGTAATATTACGACTTTTAATCTAAAAATCGTACGTTTTTTTTTTAAAGTGGCCCAAATACGCCGTCGTAGATTTTTATTTTAGTTTTATATAACAAAAAATAAAAATCACTAGTCAACAAAAAGAAAAACAACAGTTGTTTTTTTTCCTTGTTTAGACATTTTCATTTTTAAAGAGCACAAATAATTACAACCACGCCTGATGTCTTTCTTATATGTGGGTTCAAGCACATGTGACTTGTGTTATATGTTTACATCATATGTTGTTTGTCTGTACGTGCCCTGTGATTGGCTGGCGACCAGTCCAGGGTACCCTGCTTCTCTGCCAAAGACAGCTCGGATAGGCTCCAGCAAACCTGTCACCCCAGTGAGAGCAAGCGGTATAGAAAACAGATGGATGGATGGCTGAATGGGTTCAAGCACACAGCATAGTTTGTCATTTGGGGTTCCAAGGCAAACCCAGGTGTTGGGTCTCTCCACATTCTCTTTTCAATTTTAATTTTTTACAAATGTGAGTTTGTAACTAAGGCCACTTTTTTAATGCTTTCCTTATATGTCAGCTTAAGTTGCTAGTTTCATAACAATTTTTAGAAATCCCCCAAAATGTAAATTTCCCACAAAAAATGGAAACAATTGGGCAATCTGCAGTTACTGCAGTACTCCAGTCTGTGGTTCCAAAAAGGCTACCTCACTTTTCAAACACTCTCCAATGAGTTAATGTTATGCAAATAATACTTTGATATTCAGACCAGACCGTTGCTGCCTTAATGACAAAACATTTGAGGAACTGTTGACAATTACAGTAAATTAACAAGTACTTAAAATACATGATTACTGCATTTACCAAAGCATTGTTTCATTTGATCACTTTAAAATAAAGATAATTTTTTAACTTTCCAACATTAAGGTGTATGCTTATGCTAGTGTTTGTACTTCCATTTGGAAGAAAAATGTATGTGCATCGCATTCAATTCCACTTCTTGCAATTCAATTCAACATCCGGTGGGGTGGAGTCAATTCAAAATCATATTCTAATTAATCCATTGAATTGAATTCTAACATTCTGAATTTTGCACAGGCCTGCTGAGCAGACAGCAATGTATATTCCACATGCAAGCTTTCTTTATCCACAACTCACTACAGCAACCACAACCTCCCGATCCTTTCAACGACGCTTTCTGTAGCCGGTATAGTATGGTCTTCAAAATAAAGGCACGCCAGAAAAATGTAATTCGGTTACACCACACCAGTGTGCATGTGACTTCGGAGGGTAAAGTACCATTAGCGCCCTAATCAGAAATGATTTTAGACATGGCAGGACCAGGCCAGACATATATAGAAATCTCCCGCAAACACTTATCTGTTGTTATATCTTCGTTCTCCGAGGCAAGGTACAGTACAACCAACATTGCCTTTAAAAAGCAACTTTTGGTATGAAATATTGTTTTTGGCCTGATTTTATGTCTTGTGATATAAATTATTTGATAAAAAACAGTTTACTTAGGGTGTACACTACCAGTCAAAAGTTTTACTACACCCCTATTTTTTCATTTATTGAAATTAAATTTCAGTTTCAAGCCTAATGACTAGCTTGAGATGGTACAAAAGGTAAGTTGTGACATGCTAGAGGTTTAAACAAAGTAAGGCTGCCTGTAACTGAAAAATAATGTATATTTGATAATTATACAAAAAAGCCTGTTTCAGGGACCACAAAATGGGTCAAAAATATAAAGCTGTTCTGCAGAAATGGAGGAGGATCAAGCTTTGGCAGTTGGTGCAACTAATTCCCACAGGTGTTCCAAGTTCTGGAGTACTTACATCCTCTGTCTGCATAAAAGCAGTGTTTGGAACCCTTTGTGGTACTATACCTTCATGAGCATCAGTTGAACAGTATTGAACTGGAGGAAGTAATTTGTTGTTACAAAAATGGCAAGAAAAAAAGTCATTAACGATGGAAGAGAGACAGACCATCTATCCATCAATCCATCCATTTTTTTCTATACAGCTTATCCTCCTTAGGGTCACGGGGGTATGCTGGAGCCTATCCCAGCTGACATCGAGCAAGAGGCTGGATACACCCTGGTCGCCAGTCATCCCAGGCCAGACTGAACAGACCATCTAAACACTTAAAAACATTTTTCTCCTCCAGGGAAATTGAGTGTTCTAAAATGTTGGACCGGTAATGTACTTACTTTTAGATGCTGAAAAAAAGCTTTATATTTGAATTGAATCTTATATCAAAATGAAATAAAAACAAACGAATCACTTTTGTTACACGAAAGTTGCTACCCTTTGGATATTTAGTGTTGAATTTGAAGAAACAAAAAAATAATTACTGTTTTCCATTGGACTGAAAATAAGATAAACATCCAAAAAGTCTTATTTCTATTTTCTGTCAAAACTTAGTTTAGTTATTTTTCATTCTAATTCCAGGTGAGCTTTTAAAAGAATTTTTCTTCAAACAATTTTTTCTTCCAACATCACAATTTTCATCTGGCAAAGACAACTTTATTGTCACAATGTTTTGACTTTCTTGTTGCAACGTACACTTGTTTCTAGTGTGACGCTCATTCAGAATGTTTTGGTGCAGTCATGTAGTCATTTATTTGTTGCTGAAGGCAGGAAGTGACTTGCTACTTATAGGCAGATGGAAGCGTCAGCTACGCCGTGTTAGGCTCCTCCTCCCCGACCTTGACAGTCTTCGAGGCAGATATGAGCGTGTATTTGTGCTTTGGTTTCCCACAATCTTTTGTAACCAGGACAAAGAAGAGAAATAGCACCAAAGTGTGTCCATTAAATAATTAAGACCATCTATCTTCTATGTCGCTTATCGCTAAGGTCACGGGGGTATGCTGGAGCCTATCCCAACAAACTTTGGAGAGGCGTGGTACACCCTGAACTGTTAGGGTTAACCATCATTTCCACATATAGACAAACAATCATTTACATTCATCCCGCCAATTAACCTAACATGCATGTTTTTGGAATAGGAAACCGGAGTACCTGGAGAAAATCCGCTCACGTACAGGGAGAACATGTAAACTCCACACAGAGATGCACCACTCGTCCACCATGCGGCCACGATCCATCCATCCATTTTCAACGCTGCTGGAACCTATCCCAGCTTAAGAGGTGAGGTACACCCTGGACTGGTCAATCGCAGGGCAGAAAACATTCACACTCACAGTCATACCTAAGGACAATTTACAGTTGCCAATTAACCTTACATGCATGTTTATGGAACACGGGGAGAACACGCAAACTCCACATAGAAATGCCAAGCGGAGATTTGAACCCAGGTCTTCCTGATCTCTTATTTGTGTGGCCAACATGCTAACCGCTCGGACACAATCATTAACACAATAAATAAAAATAAATACAGCTGTTAAGGTGAACTTCAAAATAAAATCTCCAATTGGACTGTTTAATTTTGAAGAGCCCTTGCTGATTGGTCACTCACATCCGCCATCTCGGATGCAGCTCTAGTTTTCTGTTGAGTCCTCATGGAAAGGTCAATAGTAAATGTTTCCATGGTGATGGAGGGCATGAGCCACCGGTTGCTGTGACAACATGGCAGACAGCAAAAACAGTCCCCAAACTTGAACAATGCAGCTGTGGCAGATTGTAGAGCTCTGCTAGGTACCGCTTTGTGGAAATTGAATTTGTTCTCCTGAGAGGGCTCTGTTCTGTGTGGACTGGCAGTGGTCTGGTATTGAGGTGCTGGTCCAAGGTCGGTTCTACAAGGATGGTAACATCAGTCTGAGAGCAGCTGCACAAAGGAAGATGGGAACAAGCCTCTCTGGTCCGGTTCCTCTTCAATATAACCGTGCTACACACAAACACACACACACACACATTCACATAATGGCGGTCCAACATAAATTTGAGCAGGTGAGGTCAAGACGAGGATACGCACCCACCAGTCACGATCTTCCTTTCCCATGACCACTATAACTTGTCCCTCACTGAAGCTCAGCTCATCATGGTGGTCTGCCTCGCAGTCGTACAGAGCCCGAACCCTTCGAGTGGACCCCACACGAGGCTGACAAAGACAATAATACCTCGCAAAGTAAACTCATACAATAGTAATAAAACACATACACTTATCCCTTCAGGGGTCGCCGCAGCGAATCAATTTTCTTCTGTTTAAATCATACACTACTGCTCAATATTAATAAGATCAGTTGAAAAATTGCAAAAATTTACATTTTGCACTGTTATATTATAGATATTATGGAGGTTCTATGTAGAGCTTTAAAATGTTTGAAAAAAATGAAAGCAAGACAAAAAAATCTGACTAAGCAACTAGTACAGTGAAATCAGGCGACGATCAAAAATTTAAGACCACTCTGTCACGATCTCTTGAGGGCAAAGGCAAAAAAGTAAGTATATCCAATATTAGCTTTTTATTTGCGTTATTCGATATGCTGTTATTGTCCAAGTTTGGTAAAACTGCCAAGTTTTGACTCCCATCCACACAATACACTCCTTGATTTTCCAATTGATGGCTTTCGACCTATTCGTTGGAAGTATTGAAGGAAGAAGTCTTGGTTCCACCAAAGGAGACACCACAGACATAACATTAGAGTGAGCAAGCACAAGGTGAGCAACACTAGTGAGGATAAGTAGCATAGAAAATGGACGGATGAAAAGCTCGAACAAGCTTTTTACTTGTTAGATAAGCTTCAGATGCAGTTTGATGAGGTCATCATTTGCATGCCAAAAAATTTGGGTACCCATAGGCATTTCTATATTCGCCATTTTTTCAATAACGATTTTCATTATAGGTAAAAAACCCGATGCCGGTATTGACCAGTATTACATTTTTATGCCAGTATCGGGTCAAAAATATTGGTGTGCCAATGTTATTGGACATCACTAGACTTGCATAAGGAAGGCCTCTCACAGCGTGCCACTACTGCTGAGGTTGGATGCTCTAAGAGTCATTTAAAAAAATTTCTAGTATCCTGAGGGTTGTACCCTCAAGATATTGGACACACCTCGCAGTGTACACCTTGCAGTGCCCTGCGATTGACTGGCCACCAGTCCAGGGTGTACCCCGCCTCTCGCCCAAAGTCTGCTGGGATAGGCTCCAGCATCCCTGCGACCCTAATGAGAATAAGCGGTATAGAAAATGAATGAATGAATCCTGAGGTTTGTAAAACAAAAAAATCAAGTGGTATACCCAAAAAAATTTCACTGGCCCTGAGCCGAAGGATTCGACTGACTGTCAAGACTGACTCCTCTGGGAATGACCACCTGACCGTGGTGGAGCAGTTTGAGTGTCTGAGTGATCAGAAGAGCTATGTTGTCCAGGGCTATATGCCCCTTGTAGTCAAACAGCTCCTAGGCCAGACAAAGAATGATTCAAAAGACAAAACACAAAAAAACAAGGCGGGACCGCACCTCACAAGGACGTGGGACTCAGAGACCTCAACGTGGAGCCAAGGCTGGGGGAGGGGCTCGCACGTTAGCGCCTGGTGGTGCCCCACAAGATTGTCCACCCACTGACCCAACACCACCAGTCACAGTCCATCCAGTCCCCATCTTCAGTGGTTGTACCAGATTTGTAAAACATTTCTAACAACATTTCTAAAAGATTAAGAAAATGTAGTTGAAGAAACTGATGAACGCAATATACATTGCTTAAGTGAACCTGCCTACGAGACAAAGCAAGCATTTACCTAACATCAACCTCAACCAGGGACTCTGAAAGCACATGCATCATGTGTGGACATGATTGACATTAAAAACTTTTGGAGATTCATAGGTCTTGAACTGCACGCCAAAGGCTTGCTGTGGCTAAATTATCCATCCATCCATTTTCTATACCGCTTATCCTCATTAGGGTCGCGGGTATGCTGGAGCCTATCCCAGCTGACTTTGGGCGAGAGGCGGGGTACACCCTGGACTGGTCGCCAGTCAATAGCAGGGCAGACAGACAAACACTCACACTCACATTCATACCTATGGACAATTTAGAGTCGCCAATTAACCTAACATGAATGTTTTTGGAATGTGGGAGGAAACCGGAGTACTCGGAGAAAACCCACACGCACACGAGGAGAACATGCAAACTCCACACGGAAATGCCCAACGACGATTCGAACCCTGAACCTCCTGACTGTGAGGCCAACATGCTACCCAGTCAGCCACCGTGCGGCCTGTGACTAAATTAGTAGCCTGCAAATTATGTCTAAGAAAAAATGTCACCTTAATGGTCCTGGTGGATTCCAACATTACTGGTACAGTATAAGGAGCGCCTACATGATATGTGGTGCTTTTTTCTTCAATGGAGCTTTAAGTCATACAAGGGCGTCAAATGCAGTAATGACTGGGTTTGTCAACAGGACAACATTGCAGTTCACAAATTACCCCCTGATTAACTACTTCTTCCAGAGGAACATTGCCACTCTTCTGGGTTATCCTGCGTGTTTCCCTGATCTAAACCTAATTGCAAACATTTGGGGATGGATGGAAAGGGAAGTCTACACAAATGGACATCAGTTCCATGCAATGGATCCCCTTTGTGAAGCCACCTGGAGAATCATGCCTACTAACCTCCTGGAAAGACAGGCATCAAACATTCCCAAAGCATTTTTTGAGATGATTAACAAGGATGGCAGAGCTACTCATTACTGAGTCCTTTTTTGTACATTTTCTATTTTAGGGATGTTTCGAGGTTTTTTTAGCTATGGTCTTAAAACTTTTCATCAGCTGATGAACAGACTACTTCACTTTAATGGTTGTTTGCAATAAATTGCTTACTCAAAATTGTTTTTGTCTCACTCTCATGTCTTCTTTTTGCATTTTGAAGCTCTACTAAGAATGTCCTTAAGAGCCAACAGTCCAAGATGAAAACTCTTGCAGTTTTTTAACTGGTCTTAATATTTGGATCCGAGTGTACATTTGTTACTGACCAATGACCTGCGAGGGAGAGGCTGGGGGGCAGCGCCTCTGTTGGTGCGTTCAAAACTCTGCGAGCGCTGATTGGTTGGAGAGCCATTTGGGGAGGTTCTTCTGGTTTGGTGCAGGAAGTGAGAAGAGCTTGTGTCGCTCTCCGCCCTCCGAAAAGCTGAGGGGATGGGGGAAATGTCATTAAAGCAATCACTATAACCATAAACAGTGTTGTTATGGTATAGTTATAATTGCTCGTTACTTTCCAAAAATGTCATTTAATTAGTTAAGGAATAATAAATAAAATAATTCAAGTTTGTAGCTTTATACGCTGTTGAAAATTTCCAATTGCTGTAAGACTACAAGGCAAGCTCAGCTTCCCCTAAAATGTCCAAAAAAAGTGGTGAACTATGTAGTGGTATGTATACATTTCATTGACTAAATATGTGCTCGAATACCTTCTTCTTTTGTTGAGAATCAGCTACTTATCACAGGTAACTGACACAACTTTCTTCCCATGCATCCCCACAGCGCCACAGTTACAGTCGGACGCCGAGCGTCTAAGGACTTCGATGGGAAAGAGTAGAGTGTTGTTCCACTGCGCAAAACTGGACGGTCATTGGATACATTTTGGGGCTTTTGGGGGTGTATGTGGCAGTGGGCTGGTTGGGATGCTTGACTTCTGTATGATGATTAGATGATCTATCTGAGGCAGAATCCCTTTCTTATTGACAGTAAAATGAGTGAATCAGCCATCTTGAATTAAAAAACCCAGCATTTTCCAAGTTTATCATTTCGTTATTCTGAACTGATCCAGAGACTTTACCGATCCCCGGCAATTTTAGCTTTGTTAAAAACAACTAGGAAAGCAGGCTAGAATGTACATATAAATAAATACTTTTATGAGGTAACTTGCAACTTTCAATTCTTTGTTTATTTTAAAGTGAGCAAGCACAACTCTTGTTGACTAGCTATTTAGCATCCCATAGTAAACAATGGCGACTGAACCATCATCCAGATTATTTATATAGATATCAGTGCATAATAACACACAGCATTTTGGCAAAGGCATTGCAATGTTTGGCTACTCCTAATGGAAAACAATGACGCTATTAGTAACGTTAACTTTCTTACGCCCTACACTAATTATAAAATATAATTAAATAAGTAACCTCGTTTGGATGTTTCAGGACAGCAAGTATCTCCACCCGTTTGTTCAATCAGCGAGCTGAGAGGAGAAGATGGACTGCAGACACACAGACAGGTAATTAATAACAGTATATTGACAGTGCTTCTCTATTAATTTTGATTAAAAAAAAAGTTCAGATACAACACATTTAACTGACTCATATTTACTTTACTATTGTGTAGTATACAGGGGTGCAATTTACTTGGAGCGCCCGCACATTTGGGGGCCGCTGAGAACTGACAAACTGGGAACTTCCACAGCAGTGATGCTGTACGAGGAGACCCCCTGTGAATTTTTCCTTAGGGCCTCTTTGAAATGCAGTACATTATTTGTCCACCGGAGTTTAACACAGAATTATAGCCTTTTGTACCTATTTGCTGTATCACAACATGGATATGTTGTTTTACTTAGTTTTTCAATAATTGGCTCACACTTTTATGTGTGTTTACATTTAAAACGTTTGTGTGCCTTCAAAGTCTCTGACAGTCGTGACATAAGCTGAGTATTTTCCACATAACTGCAGTGTTGGTTGTTTCTTGATGGCTTAATTAGGAGAGAGCAATGGTGGACACTCACACACACTTGTAGGAGGAATCTGGACCACTGTAGATCCTGAGACTAGCTGGCATGCCATACTCTAGCCACACACACAAACACAGAAAATCAGAAAAAATGACACACTGTCATAGAAGAAGTGTCATCACAAGTTACCATGCTTGCCAGACTCGGAGCAGCTCCTCTTGTGTCGTGCAGCAGCAGGTGGCGGCGGAGTTGTCTTCCTGTGTCCCGTCAGGGGGAAGAATACCTCCCCCTCCTGCTCCTCTTCTTCGCCCGCCCCCTCCCTCCAAGCAGGAGGAGGAGGGGGAGGAACGCTGGGAGCTGTGGGACGACAAAACAAATACAAATAAATGTTATGTTATTGTCGGAACCTGCTAGTAATGACAGACTCCTCACCTTTGACCCTAGGGGGCAGCGGTGGTGCTGGTGAGGAGGGGGGTGGCGGAGGGGGGCTGGCTGCCGAGGCTGGGGGACGACTGTGGTGCTCCATGGCCATGGCTAGCCTGCGTCCCACGCTCAGCAAGCCACCGCTCCCTCCGCCTGCTTGGGCAAAGCCTCCTGACGAACCTGTGCATGGTGGGGTGGTCGTGGAGGAAGAGGATGACGAGTGACCAAAGCTGAAAGGCCGTGAGGGGAATGAGAAGGAGGAGGAGGAACGTTCTTTCTTTACAGGACCATTCTGGAAGTAAAAAGAGGAAAAAGGGTTCATCGTCATTTGGATTTGATGTTGTTACCGTCAACAAGGAGGCCATTTTGTTTTTATTTAGGCACGTATGCGAAACTTCCTGACTGCCTTATTTTGCGCTTTGCTGCCTTTCAACTGCTGCCATGGTTACCTTGTCATCAAAGTCGTCATCACTATCAAAGACGTCATCATGACGAAGCCTCCACTCATACTCCACGTGAATGTGATGGTCAAACTGGTTAGACATGGCCTGTTGCAGCTGGACACAAACACACACAGACGTCAGTGCCAGGTAGAGAATAAGAACGGTAACACAAGTCGGATGAACTCACCAGCACCTCACAGTGGCTATGTTTCAACCTGCGGCTCACATCCAGTGCTGTCTCACCTAGCTCGTTTTCTGTCAAAACACACAATCATTTAAACACATAAAACACTCTGTATGTATGCATTACTGATATGTGTGTGTGTGTATTACTGATGTGTGTGTTGGCTCTGGCCCTCAGCAAAAGCTTCACACAGTCACTCTTGTTGTGCAAACAGCTGTAGTGCAGCGCTGTATTCCCTGCCACCGTCTGTACGTCCACATTGGAGCTAAACAACCAAACAAACAAAGCTACAAACACGGCCGTCGTCTATTCATGAACGAACATAATCAGACCGTCATGCAGTGTAACTGGACCACACTGACCAGTTCTGAGCTAGGAAGTCCAGGATATGTAGAGACGTCCTGTCAGCCAATAGGACGGCAAGGTGGAGAGCTGTCTCCCCTTTCTCCTGTTACCATGGAAACATTTCAACATTAAAACATTTTGTCAAAATTTATGTTGGCCTCACAGTCAGAGGGTTCAGGGTTTGAATCTCCGTCGGGCATCTTTGTGTGGAGTTTGCATGTTCTCCCTGTGAGTGTGTTGGTTTTCTCCGGGTACTCCGGTTTCCTCCCACACTGACAGCCACAACATGCATGTTAGGTTAATTGGCAACTCTAAATTGTCCATAGGTATGAATGTGAGTGTGAATGTTTGTTTGTCTGCCCTGCGATTGACTGGCGACCAGTCCAGGGTGTACCCCGCCTCCCGCCCAAAGTCATCTGGGATAGGCTCCAGCATACCCGCGACGCTAATGGGGATAAGTGGCATAAAAAATGGATGGATGGAAAATGTAATTTTATCCTGGCCGCATGGTGGTTGAGTGGTTAGCATGTTGGCCACACAGTCAGGAGATTTGGAACACCTTGGGTCAAATTTCCGCTGTGCATTTCTTTGTGGAGTTTGTATGTTCTCCCCGTGCGTGCTTGGGTTTTCTCCAGGTACTCCGGTTCTCCCCTCCCACCAAAAACATACATGTTAGGTTAGGTTCCTCCCCGAAGTTAACTGGGTTAGGCTCCAGCATACCCACGCAACCCTAATGAGGATAAGCGGCAGAGAAAATGGATGGATGGTAATTTTATCCTAACAAACAAACATATGGACTTCAACCTTAAAATACTTGATTTAGCTTTAAAAGCATTGTTCCACGTTTTAGACATGAAGTTGTATGACATCCCCATCAGTAGTGACCCCATTCTGGTCACTTTGGTTGTAACAATATAGCCAATGGCAAGCAGCCAATGTTGTCTAATAGCAATGTCCTTGACAGGAAAACGATGGAATATATAGGGCGATTTAGCGACATTCCTGTTGTTAAATGTACAGCATATTTTTGTGCATGTAAACACAGTGAAACACATCCACAACAATGGACAGGCGGCAGCGCACAGTGATAGGACGGGAGGGAAAGTAATGCAGAGGTCTGATTTTTTTCAAGGAGGCATTTTTGTACAAATGTTTTACTCTTTTGCGGAGTGGGTAGCATGTTGGCCTGACAGTCAGGAAGTTCAGGGGTCGAATCTCCGTTGGGCATCTCTGTGTGGAGTTTGCATGTTCTCCCCGTGTGTGTGTGGGTTTTCTCCGGGTACTCTGTTTCCTCCCACATTCCAAAAACATGCATGTTAGGTTAATTGGCCACTCTAAATTGTCCATAGGTATGAATGTGAGTGTGACTGTTTGTGTGTCTGCCCTGCGATTGACTGGCGACCAGTCCAGGGTGTACCCCGCCTCCCGTCCAAAGTCAGCTGGGATAGGCTCCAGCATACTCGCGACCCTAATGAGGATAAGCGGTATAGAAAATGGATGGATGGTATTACTCTTTTGAACGCATGTTGTTGTGAGAAGCCAAAGTCTTTCCTTAAGTGGCCCTACCAACTAACCAGAACTACTTCCCTGGGATGTTAATGTCAAAAAATCCAAACTATCCCTTTAAAATGTCACTTTACCATAAAACACAGCAGTTTTAGCTTCAAAGCAAATTTTAAACATGTTAACCTAAAACTACCAACGTTACAGCCTCAAAAGACATTGTTTTAACCGTAAAAATACATTTATAATCATTGTAGGCAAGTTTCTACTTCCAAGCACTGTGTTCACTGTGTACACTTGACACATAACCAATTAGGTTTAGCCTCAAAACACATTATTTTAGCCTGAAAATCCAAGTTTAGCCTCCAAACTCAATATTTCCCTATAAACACCCCTCGGCTTTTAGCATTAGACATATTTTTGTGTTAAAACAAACATTATTTAGCCTTATGAAGTAGCAGCTGTACGTACTTGTATGTGAGAGAGTAGCGGGTGGTTGAGCTCGGTGCGCTGGGCGTACAGCTGGATCAGACTGTAAATGTCACAGCTCTTGGTAGCCTCCTGCAGCATTCGCAGCGCCGTGGATGAGCTGTGACTCCGCCTCACAAAGTGAACGTCCTGATACTTTGACTGAATGAAGTCTTTACGCTCCGTCCTGCACGCACACGCAGATGTTTTAAATGACATGTTGTATTAGTACAGTATATTGTATATAAATGTGTGTGTGTGCCCGTGTGCATTTGTCTTACATGTGGCTGTGTTGTGATGGCTTCAATGATGGACTCAGCAGGTTTGCCTCCAGTATCTCATTAAAACCAGAGTTACCAACGTTTCTGGCCAACTTAGAGAGAGAATAGACTAATGATAACTAAATCATACCTGCAACTGTAAGGTTAGCTGTCAGACTCACATTTGATCTTATGAATTAATTTAACCAATCCGTAAACTGATCAGCATCTCAAAGGTTGGACATACCAGCAGGTCAGAAGTACCGAGACTGTCCAGACTCAGAGACTGGATCCTGGAGACGTGTACGCCCATCTCCCTGTGGACCCCGGAACACTCGATGCACGTCAGAATGCCCAAGTTAGTAGATACCCAGCCAGGGTCTGCAGGACAACACAGTAGATATTTGGAACCACTCAACTAGGAGGCACCATGGATTTCATCCTTAGCTTGCTAAGAAATGGTAACTGCAGCCGGAAGTCAGCTATGTCGCCCATCTATGACGTCGCTCAAGAAAATGTTAACTCAAAAATGTTAACACAAAACACATTGTTGTAGTTTGGGATTTATTGTTTTACATGCATAAAATAAATCTACATACATATAAATGACAAACGAAATGAATAAATTAGCATGTAATGTTACTTTTGCCTTATTTGAAGATGTGACACAATCTGGATGCAGTCTTCCTGTTTTGTCATGAGTTTGTTCTGGAATTCAGGAATGTTTCTCGCCTTCTTTATGAAAATGCTGGCAGTTGCAACTACTTTGGTTACATCTGGCTAATTGATGGGTGAGAAACACTTAAATTTAAGAAAAAACTTTTGCCAGGACATGTGGAAAGGAAGAGGAGAAGAGGAAAGGAAAGTGATGCTCTCGCTTCCACATCGTGTCTTTACCAACAGTCATGTCAAGAATCACATCTTAATGAAGGTAAAAGTAACCTTAAATGTCCATTTATCCTGTTCATTCATTATTTATATGTATTTCTATGCATTTCAAATTGTTTTCTGCATCTAAAACAAAATCTGTCAAACTATAAAAACTTGTTTGTGTTAATAGTTTTGGCTTTCTGAAACAAGTTAATTGGACCCTCTGGAACAAATTATTGACGCCAAGGTTCCACTGTAATCACAATAAGGAGTATAATGACTAATCAATAACTAATTCATTCCAATGGATGTCCATCTCTAGACAGGACAGTTCACTATCGAAAGAACTCGCTGATTCTGACCTGGAGCTCCACAGTCGCAGCAGCTGTTGTTTCCAGGCATGCGTTTGATGTCATCAGTAATGGAGCGGGTCAGCTCCTCCATGCTGCTCTCTGCTCCTGCCTTCTTGCCTCCGTCCAACGCCACCGTCAGAGCTTCCTGTTTGCTGTTGCTCAGCACTGAGATCCAGCTGCACACACACACAGTTTAATGTCATGAAAACAAAGAATGAGTCAGATGAAAGTTTAGTTGGACTTACGCCATACACTCTGCTTCATCCTCAGCCAGGAAGTGGTAGGTGCGATTATCTGCTGGACAAACTATATATTGTTATTGTGCTTTTGTATATGTACGTACAGTACATCCAGTGATCCAATGTAACCTTGAAGAAATGCTTGACATACTTTAATTTGCTCAAATGTGAAAATTATTTTTTCCATAGGAAGTAAAGTAAATAGAAATAATCTGTTCCAGGCTTAAACTAAACTAACTAAAACTGTGGCCAACATAAAAGCTTTATTTAGTGTACTAGCAATATTTTAACCCCTTAGTAGAAAATAAAAAAGAAAGAAAGAAAGAAAGAAAATATTCATTTTGACATGACTATTTCAAAAGATTGTAGCTTGAAAATGGTTGCAGATACAGGCATTCTGTAAATGAGAAAAAACATCAGTATTACCCAAAGTTTGTGACGGGAGAAAATTCATGAATCCATTTTATAATGTCACCAGCCTCAGAATTTGTCAGATCCTTCTTTCATCAAAATGTCTGATCCACTTGTCGTGGTCATGATCTCGCAAACAAACCCAGCCATGATAATTGTCATTTACAGTGGGATCTTGAACACCACTGCTGCCTCAACTGCTAATTTTACAACTATTATCACATCCATAGTTATAAAGTATCTATCATTGTATCTATTATTCCTGTAAATATTCTCATTAATCCATGTCAATGCATTCTCAAATCATATCTATTAGCAGTGCATTTTCTGATGAGCACTGTCCCGTAAATACTACCGCATCTGCTGCTATTTCAGCATTTTTTATTACATTCTCGCTAGCCCCCATTGGTGTTTTGACAACCCGCCACGTTCGTGCCACCACGAACAAAACATCAACTCAAGTATGTGTACTGTGGGTTCATAGTCTATAAATGGTGGTTGAGTGGTTAACATGTTCGCCACACAGTCAGAAGATCTGGAAGACCCGGGTTCAAATGTGTGGAGTTTGCATGTTTTCACTGTGCGTGTGTGGGTTTTCTCCAGTTTTCCACTCCCACATTCCAAAAACATACATGTTAGGGTAATTGGCGGCTCTAAATTGCCAATAGGTGTGAATGGTTGCATATATGTGCCTTGTGACTGGTGACCAATCTACGGTGTACCCCGCCTCTTACCCAAAGTCAGCTGGGATAGGCTCCAGCATACTCCCGTGACCCTAATAAGTGGCATAGAAAATGGATGGATGGAATTTCCAGATTGGCGCCATCTTCTGGTGTAAAGTATTAACTACACGAGGCATCTAATTACAGTTAAATTCATCAATGTTGCTTGTCACAGTTTTGCAACTTCGGCGCTGAAAGGGCTATGATACTTCTTTTTCATCTTTGTCATGACAAGAAGTAAGCCACTAGTAAAAGATAAACAAGTGTGTGTGTTTGTGTGTGTTCCTACGAGAGATGAGGTCAAAGCATTTCTTGTCCTCCACGCTGGGTTTGACCTGACAAGTGAGCAGGTTGAGTCTAGTGGGAGGTTTGTTTGGCTTTACAGGGAGCAAGAAGAAGAAAAAATATTCAATCAAACTTCTACTTAAAAGCACATTCTAACGAATGAACTGAAACCTCCTGCCCCCCGACCCCCATCAACACAAACACACAAACAAAGGTGATCTCACCGTAGCATGCGCGATGGTCAGGTAACAGTTATGAACTGAGCATTTCCTCTTCTGCCACATTTTCCTCAACCTGCAACACAAGCACACACACACACCTTTGGCAGCTGACACACTCTTCATTTGTTTTTGCGTAGCTCCTGTTTCAACAGCGGTTCCCGGATAAAACGGAAAGCATATGACCTTACATTTTAAAAACTAGTATGATAACATAATTTGTGTGTGTGTTACCCATCACTCTTCTTGTAAAGGAATCCACTTCTCTCTGTTCCATACTGTTTATCTCCTAGCAGCTGATGCATGTTGTACACCTGCTTAGGTAAAGAATCCTGCTCATGCAGGAACACACACACACACACACACGCACGCACATCATGCATCACCTTGGGAAGAAGTGTGAGGTGTGCGTGCTTGTGTGCATTTCACCTGCTCAGTGTGTACAACAGGCCTCAGTTGATCTCTGAGTGACACCAGTTGACGTTTTTCCTCTTCCTGACGCTGTTTCACCTATACACACACACAAATACCATATATAATTGAAACATTATATAGCATATGCAGTCATTTTACACTTGTACAACACTTAATGTTAAAATGTGACTTAAAACAATGCCTGTACACCTAATTAAGCATTTAGGATGGCTACAGTGACCCTGGACCCTGATTTCACTTTACATTATTCCCTATGGGGAGCATTTTGGAAATATAAACAAATCAGAGGCTGACCAGCATTCTGGAACAAACTATTTCCCTTTAAAGTTTCTACTGTAGATATCTACAGTTGTTCCTCCTTTATCCCAGTTAACTGGGTCCAGGCCCAACCACGAGAAGGGGATTTCTGCAACATAGGATTTAATATTACTACATTTAATATTTTCATAGTTAGAGCATAACAGTTTATGACTTTCTAAATACTTATTTTACCATTATTAGAGCCCTGTAGATAGTTAGCCTCTCCAATTTAATTATTATAAACCTAGGAAGGTGTTTCAAACTGGGTAGGAAGAAGGACAGATGCCAAAAACTTACCACCTCCACATGGAATGGGAGGAAAACTTTTTTCACTCTATCATCTTGGAAATGCCGTGGCTGACTATATGCAGTGTGAAGGTAATGTAATATAATATCATGTCGCACCAATGTAACATTACTGACGGCTAGTGACCAGAATACTACATATAACTTGTCTTTCAATATTTTTTTCACTAATAATAGGCCATAGGTAACCACAAAACAGCAAATTGTTCATTGTTTGAAAAAACACAATAGAATGAGGAAGCTATGTTTGAACTGCAATGTACTGAGGGAATACTGTGGTTTTAGAGGATGGATTTTAAACTAAAGACTCACCCACAGTCTTATATCTATATATTGTGTCAATAATATTTGTGTTATTTTAGTATATGTTGATGTTATGAAAGTATCATATTGCAATTCTGAAATGTGGTAAAAACCTGCTCCTATAATGTTGTTATTGAGCTGAAAATGAACACAAATTACATTTTGCAAAAAATAATTGTTACTATTTGCCAATTGCAACAATGAGATGACTATTTTGTCACAACGACGACATTCCTGGTTGGTTCACATTATATTGAAAGTACTAAGATCTTTAAATGCTTCAACTAACAGATAACAATGTGCGCTCTAAAAACAAATCATTCATGTCATCTTTGTCTTTAAAACACAGTTTTTGTAAGACGATAAACACATATTGTCAATGTTTAACCTTCCAATGAGTAAATAGTCAAAGTGTTAGGTCATATTAGGTGCTTTTGTACCGAGGTCAGCACGCCATTCAGCTCTTCCATGTACTGCTTCAGTCTCTGAGTGGTAGAGACACATTCCTGCAGGAAGCTATAAACACACATACACACACACACGCACACACACACACAGGCAGACAGTCAATAAAAGCAGTGTAATTGTGTTTGTATGTGTGTTTATGTAGTGTAAATCCATACTTGTTGTGACTGTGGAAATGTTTCATGAGGTTCTGCAGCAGGTCTACTCCTCTCTTTGTCTTGATTTCATTGACTTTGATCAGATACTGAAGCATATACACACAAACACACACATGCACCCACACAATTAAAAGAGTACTCATAACAACACCTCCACCAAGGCTTATTATGGGATGAAAATGCCTAAATAGGAGGCTGAGTCACTGACCTCACACATGCTCAGCTGGAATGAGCGTCTTTCCTTCTCCAGGTCCTCAGCAATTTCGCCGCCGCTCACCTCACTCCTCACCATGCCGTATTGACGTGCTAGCTCGCGCTTCTCCTTTTCCACCTGCTTGCTGCACATAAGCACACACACAGAAGTAGCATTTGGGATATCCGGCTCAGCGACTCAGGATGGACATTCCATAACATTTCCTTGAAAGAGGAGTCAACAAAATGTTCCTTAATGATGTCTTGTTTAAACAAAAAAAAGCAGAAAGGCGTAACATAAAGGCAAGGCAGCCTGAGGCTAAAAAACACACCTTTACGTTGAAATAAAGCCATCAAGTGTTAGAAAATTGAGTCAGTTATTGATTACTTCACCAATCAAGTTAACCTCACTAAATTGACTTTCAACCATTCTGCATTGTACAGTATTTACACATACTACTGTCATTTTTACAACCTTTATGACAACTTTTTCTCTGTTTAAAATGGGTCAAACTCTACTGTTAAGCCGTGACATTAGAACCGCCACATAATACCATGTACTTCGTGTTCTTCTGCAGCCAGTTTAGACAGCAGCTAGTAGGGCCTGAATTACATGCGCCCTCTTGTGATTGCTGCCAAGCATTGATTGCCATTCATGCCTCAGACAGCCATCAAAAACCACATTATCAATAATCTTCCTTGCAATGAAAATGGGACACATTGATTTGTTACCATTTGTGTAATTCTCAGGGGTGCCAGTGCAGCGTAAAAGGTGGTTCATCGTGATGACGCATGCACACAAACATGCCGTTTTAACAAAACAGACTTATGATCAATAACACAGTTCCAATTGAAATTTTAAGACCAGTTTAAAAATTGCAAGAATTTACATTTTGGACTGTTGGATCTTAAGGAGATTCTAAGTAGAGCTTGAAAATGCAAAAAGAAAAAATGGGAGTGAGACAAAAACAATCTGAGTAAGCAATTTATTGCAAACAACAAATTGAAATAAGCTGTTCATCAGGTCAGTGGAGCAAGATTAAGGCCATAGCTAAAAAAAACCCAGAAACCCACCTAAAAAATAAATAAAAATTTCAAAAACGAAATGATGTTAAAAAAAAAAGTAGTGAGTAGCTGCACCATTCTTGTTAATCACCTCTAAAACTGGTTTAGTTGAGGCCAGTGTTTCCAGGAGGCTAGTGGCAATGTTGCTCCAAGTGGTGAAGATGGCTTCTTTGTTGGCATTCACTGTCTGAAACTGGTGTCAATTTATGTAAACATCCGTGCCATCCATCTCCACGTTCTCAATTAGATGAAGAGAACACACAGGATGGTCCAAAGTAATGATATTATTTGTCTAGAAGAAATCCTTTGTTAGGCAGGCATTGTGAATTCCAGTGTTGTTACCATGGAATGCCCCCTGCAACATCTCCCCGTAGCCAGCTGCCGTTTGACGCCCCTGCACAACCTGAAGATCCATCGTTCCATTGAAGGAAAAAGCACCCCAGATCATAATGGCGCCCCCTTTGCTGTAACGTGTAGAAAACATGTCAGGCAGGATTTCCTTCATGTCATGTCAGAAACGTTGGAAGCCAAGACCTTCAAGGTTTTTTTTCAGAGAATAAAATTCTTTCATCTTTCAATGTCTCATGTTTGTTGCTCTCAAGCACATTTCAAACGGGCAATTTTGTGGCGTTGAAGGAGACAAGGCCATTGAAGACGTTTTTTGTTCTTAAAACCATTCTCTTGCAGATGTTGTCTGATAGTTATTGGACTGCACTTGGCACCAGTAACAACCTCCAATTGGGCCAATGGTCGTCCTATGTCTTCACGGACAGTCAACTGGATCCTCCGCCTCATGGCCGGTGAAATTTTTGGGGGGTCTAACGCTTGATTTTTTTTGTTCCATAACCCTCAGGATCTTTTAAGAAGTTTAAACTGATGGTCTTACTGTCATCTTCAGTAGCAGTGGCGAGCTGCAAAAGGCCTTGCTTATGCAGCTCAGCATAAAGCGAAGCAAAGCGTTTTTGCCATCAAAAGATACAGTGTAAATACCTGAGAAAAAAATGATGTTACATCCACATTTTTGTCAAACGTTTGGCTTTTAAAGGCTGTGGTCTCAAACTTTTGACTAGTTGATGAAGAGCCTGTTTCAGTTAAATAATTGTTTTCAATAAATTTCTTACCCGCGACCCTGATGAGGATAAGCAGCATAGAAAATGAATGAATGAATGAATACATTTCTTACTAAAAAAAATAGTTTTGCATTTTGTAGCTCTGCTTAGAATCTCCTTAAGATCCACCAGTTAAAAAATGCCTAAAATAATCATAGTTTTACCTGAAGAAAATAATAACAAATGACAAAAAACTCAATATTCAGCATCACATTTACTTCATTTTGTTGGGAAAACCCCCCACAACTGTCGATTAACAAAATAACACAAAATAAACACACTACTCTGCTGCAACCACAATTTGCAGTGTGTATAAAAAATATATCAAACTAAATATCGACGTCGTAGAACCAATAAACATTTGCCTTGTCATTTAATGAAAAAAAAAACGACTGAAATGACGACACTCTTCTCTTTAAGCCGTAAAAATTAGAGGTCTTGCCTCGATACGGTCCATCGCCTTTCTCTTTTGTGTAGCCCATTGGTTTGTTACATTGTGTATCTTTCTCTCTCTTGCAACATGTAAACAAACTCTGTAGCTCTAAAATGGCGGCCGCGACCCCACCTGCAAGCATTGCAAAATTTTGGTTATTAACCAGAAAACACAATAACCGGGATGGATGTTACCCAAGGCACCACTGTACGATGATTTTCTAATTGTGTTGAGACTTGTTCGTTCAAAAATTTACATTTTGCACTGTTGTCGTTACTGATATAGGAAAACCATCTAAGGCAAAATACACAGTTTTATGGTGAAATATAAAGGTTATTATAAAGATTAATATAAAGGGTTAATTAGAGTCCTCACTTACAACCTGCTCTCATAGTCTCGCCAAGCTCTGTCGAAAGGCTTCTTCAGATCCTACACAAATGCAGAAAAGACACAAGATTAAGGCCGGCTGGAACATTGTAACACAAAGGCGGAAAAGACGCATCAGGTGACTGGCGGCGTCCTTTAGTGGCTGCATGAACAAGTTAAATACTGTGTCCAAAAAGGAATACTTCCGACATTACATGAGTGTGCAAATACATGTGCATGAGTGTAATACTGTCCCAAAACAGCCACCCCGCTTTTGATTTTATGATACATAAACATTTATCAATTGCCACCTTGTGGCCTAGTGGTTAGCATGTTGGCAGAGATGAAGATGCTGAGGTTCTCTTTGGGTGTGATCAGGATGGACAGGATCAGGAATGAGCACATCAGAGGGACAGCACATGTTAGAGGTTTTGGAGATAAAGTCAGAAAGGCCAGACTGAGATGGTTCGGACATGTCCAGAGGAGAGACAGTGAATATATTGGTAGAAGGATGCTGAGTTTTGAATTGCCAGGCAGGAGGCCTAGAAGAAGACCAAAGAGGAGGTTTATGGATGTAGTGAAAGAGGACATGCAGGTAGTTGGCGCAAGAGAAGAGGATACAGAAGACAGGATACAGCCACAGATGGAGGCAATTGATTCGCTGTGGCGACGCCTGAAGGGATAAGCCAAACGAAAAAGAAGAAGGTTAATTGAAGACTCTAAATTTTCAGTGTGAATGGTTGTTTGTCTATATAGGCCCTGTGCTTGGCTTGCAACCAGTCCAGGTTGTACCCTTCCTCTCGCCCAAAGTCAGCTAGTTTAGACTTAGCATACTCTTGTAAAACCATTCAGGACAAGTGGCATACAAAAGGGATGGCTGGATGGATGGTTAATTGCTTTTCCCGACTTGCATCTAGCCTGCTCTCTGCTTCAAACGAGGCAGAGATTATGCTATCATGTTTTGGTTGGTTGGTCCTGCATTGCCAGGATGGCAATTATTGAGATGGTAAGTGCACACCTGTCAGCATTTGCATGAGAAAACAGTACATTTTCTAGAAAATAAGAGAGGATGAGGGAAAATAAGGGAAGCATCTGGTCTTTGGGTTGACACTGCGCACTCACCATTTTGACCGTTTTAAGAGCAACATGTGGGTAACGACAGTGTGATGCAATCTGCAGTACTTCTCAGTGAGAATGCATTCGTGCACTCAGGTGTATGTACAGAAGTGTGACAACTGTGACACAGCACAAGTCTTCCTCACCCCCTTCACTTCCCGCAGGTCGCCTTTTACCAGAGAGTCCAGGAAGAAGTTGATGTTGTGAAGCATGCTCTTTAACTGCACACACACACACACACACAAAAGGACAAAATGCACATTTCGTTAGCATTTCAGTAATCCCAGGATAATTCCAAGGAGATTGGGAGTTTTAAGTGGACCCAGTTGGATTTTCATCTCATTTTCTCAGTCAGTTTTAAAGCCGACATAATCCCATTTATGTTTGTCAACATCTTCAGTGATATCTTGGCCATTGCTAACAGGGTTTGAATGACTCCCACTGCTTTCATTTACAGTGGAAAGCCTACATTTGAATAATTTGTAACTTTCTTAAGTGTCATACCAGTATAAAAATAAGTAATGCAGTGATAAGGGTCTTAAAGACTCTGTTAACTGTGCTAGCAAGTTAAGTAATGACAATTTTCATGCAAATGCAGGAGACACTTTCATTGAGTAGGGAGTAGGGGTGTAAAAGTTGTCAGTGATGATACGACATGACCGCTGACGTGCGCAACTTCACAGAGGACTCACCAGGTTCTTCAGGGGCAAGACAAGTTCTTTAGAGAAGTCGGCCAGGCGGCAGAAGGCGGAGCCCACCTCCGACTCGCCATTAGAATGACAGTTGATTGACAGTTTCTCCATGGACAGGATGTAGTGCTCCAGGTGGGACACGTGCTCTGATGGACATACACAAAATTAGCAGTGTGTGTGTTTGTGTGTGCGTGCGTGTGTTTGTACCTTGTCCTGACGTGTATTTGGCTTTAGCTGCTTTTTTCATCTTCTGCAATAACAAGCGGTCACTGTCCAAAGCCTGAAAACACACACACACACACACACACACACACTAGTATGTGATTCACCTGCTGACTCAACACACTCGCATAGACCGTCTTTGTTCTCTAACATTGGACTGTCAGCTTGCTGTGTTGGCTAATTGTTTGGTTTTTGGTCCTCTCCTTTACTACCTTACTGCAATTTAATTAAAATTTGAACTTGAAACTTAAAAACTTGAAAGCTGCTAATTTCAATCTCCCCTGAATGCACCACACATTTGCCACTCACCATTCATGTTGAAACTCTTCAGAGGAATACAAGGAAAAAGGACTACAAACATATATTACAATTCTAAATAGACAAGGTGTTGGTTGAGTGTTGTTTTGGAATCATATTTAAAAACAATTGCTCTTATTTAGTTTGGATTTCCCTGAAAGGAATGAATAGTAAGAATAAGTACAAAAGGTGTGATTGTGTGAAGGTCAAAATATTAGAGAAAGTGCACACAGTTTGATGCATTATGATTACACAAATACAGTAAATGTTAAATGAAACATTAAATTATCTTTTAAATGTTTGTACCTAATGTATGCCCATTTTATTTGCTATCTTAAAAGATGAATGTTGCCTCTGGGCTGACATGTTGAATAACAATCAATCATGAATGACGTCAGAGGAAAGAAGTGATGTTGTATCTTAGCAACAAGAGGATGCAACAGGAGAACATGTATTAACCAGTATGTATTTGGACTAGTTTGGTCCGGCAAAGCTCTGGTCCATTTCTGACACCAGACCAGACCAGATGAGACCCCCGCCTCCCACCGGCCAGGTGAACGGCCCACTGACCTCCTCCAGCAGGTAGACGGTGTTCCTGCAGCCGCCCATCTTGGAGGTGAACGAGGAGGTGGTGGGCGAGCTCCAGTCCTCCAGAACCTCCTGCACGAACTCGGACACGGACACGCACTCCGGCATGGTTCCTCCCTCGTACCCCCCAGCAACAGGGCCAGGGTCACAATCAAGACGGGACCGGGAACAGTAGCACAAAACCCGACTGGAAATCCCGCTCAGAACCAGAACCAGCACCGGATGGACGGCATGGTTACGGAACTGGGGAAAAGCAAGCGGCTAATTTGGGCTGTAATTGACGCTGATTGAAGCGATAATGGATTAAGACTCGACGAGCTTTTGTCTCCAAACAAAAGACGCGCCGGTCTGACGGCACCAGGCTGAAAGAGACTCCGCTTAAACTGACGAGTGTAGGTTCGGAGCAGAGCCGGGGACCCACCCGGCCGGCTGCCGTACCTGCTGACAAAGAGCGGAGGCGAACTCGACCCGCCGGAAGAGGCTTCAGATGAGCGAAGAGGGCCGGTTAGGTTTGGGCTCATCCGACATCACGGCGATTCTTCTTCCGCGGTTATTTCTACCGGTTTCCCATCGAATTCGGATCCATAATGATTGTCTTCTTGCCTTACGACTACCGCGTGCAGATGCGCGTGCGCGGTACACCCTGTATGGCAGCGGAGCTCGGTGCTGAGCGAGCACAGAACTAGACCACCTAGATCGACACTCTATACTCTCTGACTGATTCGGTCTAGTTCGCCAAAACAGATGATCAAATAATCCACTAATAATAAAGAATCCACTATTGCACTTATTTCCGTGTCTTTTTATTGTTTTGTGCAAAATTAAGCAAAAAGTCTAAGAAAACGGCTCCCTTTTATACTTTCAATGCATGTCAGCAAAAAGCCTGCAATGAAAACTCCTCACACGGGTCTTGACAGAATCTTCATGCTCTGATGAGGAGGCTGCTGATCTGCCCAGGCAGCGTGTAGACCAGGAGGCCTAGGAAGAGCGCCACCACGACGAGGATGATCAGGGTCACGATGAACTTCTTGAACTTCCCCCAGATTAGAAATATGAAGGTCTTCATGGGGTTGACAAACCACGTGAAGCTGGTGCTGGGACGGCTACAGAGAGTCAACAGACGGGTTTACTGTCAGCGCTATGACATCACACTTCACGGGAATTAGCCCATGTTTGGGCTTTTGAGGTAGCACCCAAAAAATTCAAATAAGAGCGACATTTATGAAAAATATAGCATCAACAAGGGGTATTGAGAGAAGCCGGTGAGAAGAGAATTAGAAGATCACAGACGGGAATTGTAGATGTGTAAGTCATCGTACACATCCACACTTGTGTATAGCAAAGTTACCATTTTATACTATTAACACTGCTTCTCTTCTTTTTAAACTTTTCTGATGAAATTTATGAATGTCAGTATGTGACTTCAAATATTGTCTTTAGAGTTAATAAAGCTGTTTTGAAGGCCACAGTTAGACTCCCGGACAGATGATTTGTATTTGACCTCAGAGGTTGTGTGTACAGAATGGTTGGTGTGTGTGTGTTTGTGTGTCGTACTTTGGTTTGTCCAGAGGTTCTGGTTCCTTGCGTCCTCGTCCAACTGGATTAGCCTCAGCCTGTTCTAAAGTCACCAACTGGAGCTCTGCCTCCATCTTACCCTACACACACACGCACACACACACACACACACATACATACTGTTTATAGACGCAGAATGAAGGTCCCGGTGTGACAGACGGACAAAGCCCCACCCCTATAGTGTTCTTACCATGAGGAGGTAGATGTTTCCACAATTGTCTGTGAACTGGATGTCCTCCTGTTTCTTCTTATCCCTCTTCTTCTTACTTTCCCTGTTCTTCTGAGCTGCTTGTTTCTCCTCCCTTTCAAAGTCCTCAGCTGTCTTTTGACGAGTCACAGGCCACCAGCCCTTCATCTTCTTGGAGCGGAATATGGACGCCCGTGGGGTAGCCCGGTCCTTGGCCATCTGGACCGTGCACTTGCTGGACGACTTTGCGGGCCGCACCATGTCGCTGAGGGGCAGCTCGATGGAGCCTGCAAGAGTGTGGAGAGGAGGATGGATCATCAGTGTCCATATGGATGCAAGTACTGTTTTTCTGAACATGATTTGTATCACATTTTTATACATTATGGGTATTGTACTTTTCATTATATTGACAGTCAAAGATGGGGGGGGGTAAAATGTAGACAAGCTTGGTCTGCAAGCTGCAACTAACGATTTTTTTCATAATCGATTAATTGGTCGATTATTTTTCGAATAATTGATTCATCTGATTTTTAAAAAGACATTTTTAATTTTCCCCTCTTTGCAATAATCCCTCTAATAATGCATGAATGGACTTTTTCCCTCCAAAAATCGTAGCAAAGAAGACGAAGAAGAGGAATTTCTCAAACACCGAAATTGAAGAAGCGAAGTATAACCCATCAACTGACAAACATCACAAACAAATCAACAAGTCAAACTTTAGGGGCAGGCTGTGCGTTGGGCATCGGCTTGTCTGCTCAGGCCGGGAGGCGCGGTGGCTTGTCTGTGAGGCACATAGCAAGGTGATATGGCCTGGACCAGACAGGCACAGCCATAGCAGTTTGTAGTTTCACTGTTCTACCAGTAGGTTTTGTGTGCATGCATGGTACGAGCTGGAGAATGGAGTGAGTGGAGAAATGAGGGCATTTTCACAGGCGCAAGTACAAGTATGGGATTTACGGTGCGTGGGAATGGTTTTACACACACTCTATGCACACATCTCCACAAAATGTTGGTAGCTCTTTTTCCAAGTCAAAGATGTGTGTATCTTGTTTTACCTCAAGCACAAAGATAACATGTCTGCTTTCTTGGATGACTAAGGAAATTTTAAAAATAGTTACATTTGAGTGGCTAAAATCAGGATATTTATAGTACATTTTAAAATTAAATGATTTATTGATTACCAAAATAGTTGTCGATTAATCATTGCAGCTCTAGTCTCACCTAGGAAGTCATTGGCCGAGATGCGGTCGTAGTCCCAGATCTGCAGCGTGAGGACTGCCGGCTGCCGAAACTCCGTCTCCTCCAGAGAAAAGAAAGACTCCTTCTTCTTGTAGACCACCTCTTTCTTGACATTTATGTCCAACACAACAAGGAGAATATGGACAATATTGTCAAAACAGAAGCAACACTTTCAACGCTATTTGTGTGCAAAGAGAGTTCAACATTGTTTTTCTGTCCTTACATTTTTCAGCATCTTGCAAAAAATGTCAGATATTTGGGAATTAATACCTCTTCCGATCTTCAACAGGATGACACGGTCATCCAAATGTACACTATAACTGTGTTTGTACCTCAGTGGGCAGGTAGTCAAAGCGAAAAACAAATCTCCAGTTGAAGTTTCCCTCTCCAGTCAGAGAGTTGAAGTGGACATCTGTCTCCTGCTTGTCTCCTTCCAGTCCTTTGATCCATCTGAAGACAAAAAAGTGTCAAGCGGTCAAAGAGCTTATTATTTACTTAGCGTGTTGTCTCACCCTTTAACATAGATGTCAGAGGACGGGATGCCAGTGAACGGGTTGACGTCGTCCAGAAAAACATCGTCAGTGTTCCAGATGATGACACGCATCTCGTACCTGTTACCATGAAAACAAAAAGCTCAGACCACGGACTTGAAGGTGGTTTTAAATACACTCACTGACCACTTCAATGAGAACAACTAAATAGTCTAATGAGATCAAGTATAATGAGTTCTTTCTTTCAATACAATTCGCATATACAGAGCTCATTAATCATGCAAGTGTACTTAATGTGGTGTCCAGTGAGTGGCGTGCAAGTGTTGACCTACTGTAAAGGTAAGCGGGGCTTGATGTCAACAGTAGGCGGGGCTGGAACATCAGTTGGAAACATGTCCACCCACATGTGAAGGTAGCCCTGCATGCACACACAAGACGAGATGTGGGCATATATGTTTTGATTAAGTGATCATGACTCATCATGGTTACCTGCGGTAGTCCAGGTTTGTCCTGGTTCTGCAGGGATCGAATTTCCACATGCTCAGGCACCAGAGGAACAGCTCCAGGGAGGAATTCACTCATCTCCCCCCAGCGTTGTAGCACACTGAGGGCTGCATGTTCCTCCATCTCCTCCTCCTCCTGAGGAGAGCGCTGGTTCTTCTTCAGCAGATCTGACAACAACAACACTAACTGATGATCTATGTGCAGCTACTTCTGTCTCTCTGTCTGAACCACTGTGCTACCTTCAGGTACAGCATCTGCTGGTATCTTGAAGATCTTGTTGAGGACTTTGACCTCAGATGGTCTGTATTCTGGAGACGGGATGCCGTTCCTCTTGCAGAGTTCAGACAAAATGACCGATGGCTTCTTTGCATCACGCCACTTGTTGTAGCCCTCACTGGATAAAAGACAACCCAAACTGACAAGTTCTAGTCTCACTACTGAGACTGTTTGTACTGTATTTCTAGGACTAGACTGACGTGTCATAACGAAGCGCCAGGCCGCAACTGCCCCGATGGCGGCTGTAGAAGCGGTTCTCCAGGTCGACCCGTGTCTCTCCAATGATGTCATCAGTGCCTACAATGTCATGGTCCAGCACCTTGATAAGCACCTCTGTCTCCAGTGGAAAGGACACAGTCAGTTCAAACACCCTGCAAGACACAGTGAGGTCAGTGACGCTCATTTAGTTTGGGACTACTTAAGGATAAAACACAGACTCTCCAAAAACAGGGTTGAGCTGTTTAGGAATGTAGCGGTTTTTGGTGTCCTGAGTCTGCTGCCCGATTCGGACCACCAGATATGGGTCTGCTTTTCCGTTTGGGTCTGTGGGAGTCAGACTGGTGCCCTGCAAGAAGACCAGTGTAAAGACAAGAAAGCACAGTCCAATAAACCGAACAGATGATAAGAAACAATTGGAGGTACCTTGAGGATGTAGAGCCGCACCAGCACTTTGAAGGGTGAGTTTTGGGGGATACCCTTAGTGATCTGACACTTGGGGTCATCTTCATCGTCAGAGTCTATCGGGTAGACCAGGAAGGACCCCTGGGGATACAAACTTGCGCTAGAAAAGAGTCATAACAGACAGGGCGTGCTCTGTGGATGACACCTTGTATTTTCCCATGAGCCTCCCCTCTTCATCCTCGTCAGCATCCTCGCCATTTGCTCTGCCTTTAAAGAGCGGAAAGATCTGCAACCAGTCCTGAAATTGACTGAACTGTGACTCCAGATCACCTGCATACAACTGAGCACACAGATAAAGATGCAACCTGATGCATTAGCAACTGCATGATTATTGATAGTGATTTACATGTTGCTGTGTTGCATGCAGCACGAAACAATCACATTATAAGGTGGACTAATGTCTTGTTTCTGAGATACTTTGGACAACTGTTTGCAGGAAACAAAATCCATTAAGGCATGCTTGTAGGCGTTTTGGTCCGGACCAAAAAAAAAAGATATGTGGCGTACACTTGAGGGCAATTGATTTGTCAACGGCCCAATCAGTGAAAAGCATATGCATTAAGTTGCATATGTGACATGTACAAAACGAGTTCAAAATAAAATAAGGTATTTCAACAATTGATGGAGTTTTGTTTCTATGGCGTCATTTTTATTGGCTGAATGTGACAAAGAGTATATAAAAGATATGAAAATGTCAAAAATGTTGTTGGAGGCGCTGTTTTTGATGACTTCACCTAATTGTAAAGATCGAAAACGATTCAGGTAAAAAAAAACAGGAAAAAGAGGAAAAAGATTCCTGTTTGATCTGGTAGACTGCGTTCACACTTGACCAAACGAACTGTACTAGCACAGCAAATGTAAAAACTGGTGTGGCGATGACCCCAAAATGCAGCTACGGGAACCCAGTGCAGGTAAAAAGTATTTAATTATAATAACTGCAGAAAAGAAAAAAGTAAACTAGCAGAAGCATGTAGCCAAAACACAAAGCAAAGCAGAAGCAGGAAGCGACTCAACCTTGCCTGGATCACAAGCAGGAAGAGACTCGTTGTCGGCCCAGCATGCTGGCAAAGCAGGAGGTGGCTCGTCGTTTATCTGGTATAAAGGGGAAGCAGGAGTCGGCCTGTTGTTGGCCCAGCATGAAGCAAAAGCAGGAGGAGCAAGCTGTGTATCCCCAGTCGCACAGCTGATAGCACTGGAAGCTTAAGACGCTGTGGAGTGGCCACCGGGGACGTCGGAGGCTTGAGACACCTTGGAGTGGGCACTGGGGGCATCTGAGACTTAAAACAAAGTGGAGTGGGCACCGGGGGCGTCGGAGACTGACATAGAGAGAGCACCGGGGTTGTGAGAGACTTGAGATGCACGGTGCAGACTCCATGGGCATTGGGAGTTGGCGTGATGGGGGTTCTGGGAGCATTGTGAGGTGACGTGTTGCACTCTCCATAGGCGTCAGAAGCTTGGCGGGACATGGTGCAGGAATGGGGGCGGTGAAGCAACCTCCTTTTGGTATTGCACTTGTGCAGATAACAAGAGTAGTTGGAAGTCATGCGGACGTTAAGCAGGGGCCATAGCAGGCTACACCATGGGCCGGCAATCACAAACCACCTGTGGCAACTAGTGTGGCAAGGAGGGAAGGGATGATTGTACTCTCCAACGCCGTGGAGCCCTAGCTGGAGCCTGCCAAGACGTGTGGACGTGCTGGTTTGAGAGTGGTGAGTTTTGGGTTTACCGACTCCATGGCGACAAGCCTGCCATCTGGCCCCACACACCATCATCTTTAGCTCCTCCGGCGTGAATCATGCACTTTCTGCCTCCATCGCCCTGAGGAACTTCCCAGAAGTCGTACTCAGCGAGCTCATCTTGTGGTTGGAGCATTCTGTCATTAACTGGTGTGGCAAGTACCCCAAGATGCAGAGGCGAGAATCCAGTACGGGTAAAAAGTCTAAAATTATGATAACCGAAGAGCAAATAAAAGGAAGCTAGCAGAAGCATGTCGAAAAACTACACACAGATGGCCCGAGACCTAAACAAACATGCACAAAACAAACAAAGCTCTAACAAAGGAAAGATGTCGTCGGCTGAACTAAATGGTCACACATGAATTAGTGCTAGATGAACAAGAGCAGGAAAGTACAGTAAAGGTGACCGAAAACAGAGCAGAACAAAACAGAAAGTAGTACAAAATAATGGCATGAAAACTGGAATTTAGAAAGAAACAGAAAAATAAACAAGCTGTCACACCAGGAACTAATGCGGGGCGTGGCAGCAAACTGACTAAAATTAATTTTAACCATTTAAAAAATGTTTTAACATTATTGGTTTTTAAAAATGACAAGCACGATTGCACCCGCTGACATGTAGAGACATTGAGATCTAACCTTCAGAGTGGCCATCTTCTTGTGTTTAGGAGGATCAATCTGCACCACCACAGCATCTACCTCAGCTTCCTCGGTGTTGATATCAGTGGCATGTTGGCCCTCTGATTAAAAAACCCTCAACAGTTTAGTGTATCAATGACTTTTTTTATGCACCAGCAGTCACAATGTTGGTTAAAATGATGTTATAATGGTACTACATGATGGTTATGTCTACAATAATTAATGAATACTCCAAAGAGTACCTCTATCTTCTTGTTCTTCTTCCTTTTTCAGTTCATCAGCAGCCTAAAGCAAAGACAAATTGGTTACCATGGTGATTTTCATTGTTGTTATGTACATGCTCCATGGTTCATTCTATGTAATCATTTAGTCAGGGTCATATTCAAAATCTCTCACCTGTTTCTCCATCTCCTCCAAGGAGGAATAGTATTTGGACCACCAGTCCAGCTCCTCGTTTTCTGGCATGTCCTCCTCCTCTTCCTTCACCTGCGTCAGCTTCTTCAGAGGAGCCTGAAGGTGTCAGAGAAGGAGTCAAAGAAAAAGTGCTGAAGAACAAAGATGAGCCAGCAATGATGGAGGAAGTCTTTAAGTGAGGAGGACAACACACACGTTGATCAGGTTGATAGTGTTGTTGGGAATCAATGACTCTTTGATAGACAGGTTGCTGAGGGTGATCCTCCTAAGCGTTTTCAATGCGCTGGTCTTCCCTGGAGGCTTCTTTACTAAAGACACACAAAAACATTTGCAAGAAAAATGTCATGTCATCAAGGTAAATGCAGTAAAACAAGCTGTTTCCGTATCCCCTACCTTTTGGTTTAGGCTCCTTCTCTTCCTCCTCTGGCTCCTCCTCTAGGTCTGGCAGAGCATAGTCCATGAGACTCTGGACAACGTGCGTGCCGACCAGGACTTGCCGGCCGAAAGCTCTGCGCTCCAATACAAAGAGCGTGAGGGGTGGATGGAGGTAGGCCTGCTCTGGCAGCTTCTGAACAGACCACATCAAGGTTGCAGAACACCTTGATTTAGTTCTATTTGGTCCCAAAATGTCATCAAGGAGAATACAGTATTAACTGACCACATTGAGGAAACAGCTCAGCTCCTTGAAGTTGGGGTGCGCCTTTAAGCTCTCAATCTCTTCCGAGTCTAGCTGGCATCCAGCACACTCCACCCTCACCAGGGGGCGTTCCACTTCAAAGAGCTGGACGCGCTTCAGCTCCCGCAGACCCCAAAAGAGCACCTGAACGCATCACAAACCACGCAGTGCTGCACTGACCAAACAAATGAAGGCTCAAAATAACATTCTAAACCAAGTTAACCTCAATTCTGAAGTTCCTCAGGGCAGGTCGAATCCCCTGTGGTATGTCGTAGCAACGCTGTTCTTCCAGGTAGGTCAGCTCCTGAGGGTCTACGCTAATAGGCAGAGTGGGCTGCAAGGACGAGTCATGATGGATCACCACAGCAACATTAAGCAAACATCAAACCATTACAAAGGTCACCTCTCCAAAGGAGGAATAGTCCAGCTCAATAAGCTCAAAGGCGGCCAGCAGCTCGCCTGCAGGGGCTCGCCCCATGCTGATGTCAAAGAAACGGAGGCGAGGCTTCTGGTAGAGAATTTCCACCGGTTTGAACTCAGGCTCAGCATAAGCTCGACCAAGAGGCTTTGGACTGCCCTGAGAACACAAAGTCACATGTGTACAATGAATATATCACTTCCTGAACACAAAGAGGCAAGCTGGTGACAAGAAGAAGAGTGTAACCAGGGCGTCGTAGTCGTAGACGTGGATGATGACCAGGGGAGGGTCTTGTTGAAGGTCCTCCATCGTTCCCTCCAGTAGAACACGATCGAACAACAGACACTCAGACCATGCCGGAGAGAGTGTGTCTGGTGAGACCTGAACAAACACATACGCACACACACATACACATTTTACTATTAACACTGCTTCACTCCATTTTACCATTAAGAATGTTAAAATGTGACATAGAACATGAACTGTACACTAATAGTGCACTTTAACTGTACACACAATTAAGCTTTAATGTTTACAGTAATGTCAAAGTTTGAGTGTGGAACAAATTATTTCACATAATTTCCTATAGAACAATTGCTTTCATATGCAAAAGCATATGGTTGTGCTCACCTTGGTGAGCTGACACTGTGTGGAGAAGAGCACTTTGGCGAAGGGATCTGATAAGCCATCATCATCTGCCGCCAATAAGCCGCGTGCTTGGTACATGTGACATCGCAGCTGGAAGTACCTGCTGTCTGCAGAGGAAAACAAACTGTATCAAAGTCTTGAGCAATTATGAGTAGTGCGAAGAAGTCTTCAGCTGGGATGGGCTTAGTGGACTGACCCTGACAGGACAGACTAACAGGGAGCTTCGTCCGGGTCCCTGTGGAGACCAGAGGCATCTCCTCCTGCTCATCGTAGATTGGTAGAAACTCTTCTGGAAGTGAGTTAATGGCGTCTTTACTGTACTTGGCCTGACCCAGCCACAGGTAAACTTCCAGCTTGGCAAAGATCTCTCTTGTTGAGCCTCCTGGAGACTGGAAGAAAAAAGAGATTGTCTTGTCAGCTACTTTTGTGAGTGTGACTTCTTTATTATACATTTTTATTGAACCCTTCAAAGTTGGTGTCATTGATGATTTCAAAGGCAGTGATGGTTCTAGGGACAGACCTTCATGTACAGTGTAGTGACCCGACCACAATCTCGGCCCCTCTGGTCCTCAACCAAAGAGAAGACAATAGAGTGGGCAGGAATCCTTACATAAGCCAATCGTTTGCTTCCACTCAATAACCACAGAAAGGCATCTGGGATGGTGTTCTGAGGCTAGTGGGAGATTATGAGGAAAGGTCAAAGCTTTGTCCAACACATACCACGACTGTTCATATGACCTCTAACCTCTTTTGCCAAGTGTCGAAGTTTGGATAGGAGTCTCTTGACATCCATGAGTTGTTGTTTGAGCGTCCGCCTGGTGATCTTCTGCCTGGCTCTTACTGCCTGTCTGGCCACCAACACCTGGAGGGCATGTGATCACATGAGCACCAAGTAGAAATACCGTATAAAAAACACAGAAAGACGAATGAAGACTCACCAAATTCTTCTTTATGAACTCCTTCCTGTGTGCGTCCAGATTGTTGGGACGAAACTGCGACCGCCGGTCTGAGAACAGTCGGAACTGTCTTCAGCCGGGTCAAGAATGAAAATAAAAAAGAAGAGGAGTGAGTGAGCAAAGAAACAAAATCAAACGAGAAGCTTTCTGGAGGAGAATGCTGACTTGCATGAGGTGACCAGCTCCAGCAGGATGTGTACCAGAAGCTTTTTCACGTTACTCCTCGGCCTCCTCTGGAGACGTTCCACCTCATCTAGGCCAATCTCCTAAAGATGTGTACAAAAACATGCAATGCATTTTTACACCTCAACAGCATTGCCCACCACCTCCAAACTCCTCCCTTCCTTCAAAACGGCTCTTACCAGCCGGTCAGCCATCTTGCTAATCCAATTGGCCTGGTAGAGACGAAAACTGTAGTCTTCAAATTGACTCCAGACAAACAGACATGGCTTATGTTTCCCAGCTGGGGCCTGGAGAGGGATATACTGGAATGACCTGGCACACATATACTGGCTTTTCAGTTTGTTGTTTGCTACTCACAAATCAGCACCAACACTTGATATGCACCACATATGTTCATTTTCAGATCTGACGAGTGTGTATTCTTACAGAACAAGGACTTGCCTGTCATACTCGGTGGGCAGCGGCCTCATGGGGTCGGACAAAGATCTATTCTCAGGTTCAGGACTCAGCACCTCCTCCTTGTCCAGATCCTCCTCCGTCTCTAGAAGACTTTGGCCCTCCTCGCTGAGATTCTCCCTGCTTCTCCTCAGCTCCTCTCTGCTCTGACTCTTCTTGGATCTTCCGACCTTCACCACCTTGCCATGGTTTCCTGATGGAAACACAACAGCCGATAATTAAAACTGCACAATTGCACTCCTAAAACCCCATTAAGTAGCACTAAGTAGGGTCTTTTTGCTGTGTGATATCTTATTATGTTACGGTTGTTAAACCCAGACTGTATTTATGTACCTATGGAGAGTTCAAAGGTCAATGGTCTGGTGCCTACGGATGGATCCATCATGGTGACTTCAAACAAAGACGTAAAGAGTAGAAAGTCTTCTTTTTCACCCAGAAAACCCTACAAGAAAAAAACCTGAGTCAACCCGTGTCAACTTGGATCAATGGTGTACCTCAAAGCTCTGTCCTCTAACCCCATTTTCATTCCTGAAAAACATATTCCAACATATTTATTGATATTTAAATGTTTTTCTTTGACCTCCGGCAGCGGGTGGATTTCCTCAGTTTCCACAGTAATAGCCTCTGGCACCTCCACTCCCGCCTCTCCTGATTCGTCAGCCAATCTGCTGGAAGCTTCGCAAAGGTATACAGGAGAAACACACACTGAACCATGACAGCATGAAGTTAACATGAAGTTAAGTAGCTTCACTACTTGATTCTGGAGCTGTGCATCAAAAGTCTATCATCATCATCATCCCAATCACCTTCTTTCTTTTTTTTCTTCTCCTTCTCCCTTTTGCTGCCTTTCTTATTCCTCAGACCCAACTTTCCTAGAGTTCCTTTCACCTTTAAGAAAAAAAGAACAAACTTGTGAGCACCACTGAGGTCATTAGACCAGGAGAGTCAAATTCCCAGAAAAAGTTTTGCCTGTTAAACCAGCATATTCATAGTACCAACGGCAGTGTGGTGGAGCTTGTGTCCATGGCGACAGCAGATGGGGAGGAATATATCTCCACAGAGAGTGCAAGAAGGATTCGACCACGGTAGAAGATTCCCTCTCCAAGGCCCTGGTTCAAAGCCTGGAGGAGACAATAAATGTTAGACTGTATTCATTTGTTTCAGTCTGGATTGAATTGGTTCTCAGTTTAATTTTACAGTATAATCATTGGAGCCAAATTCTATACTATTGATAAGAAACCTGGCACAGACCTGGTGGACATCTCCAAGTGTGGAGTTTTGAGGAGAACCATACAGGTTAACCCAGCATGGTCCAAAGGTGGGATTAAAGCCTTTGCACAGAGACATTCCAAACTTTAGGTAAACTGTCAAAAAGCACTATGTCCATGCAGGCTTTTTGGGTCATACCATTCCTGGTAGGGTCAGAAATCTGCTTCAGGTCCAGGAAGTGTGTTGCCAGGGCGATGTCACCCATCTTGGTGTCATCAAGGACCTGAACTCTGATTCTCTGGGCCAGAGGAGGGAACTGTTCAATGAAGGAGATCTCCTCGTTCCAAACGGGCCAGCTGGTGGCACTAGCGACTGATGTCTCCCCCTTGAAATATCACAATGGAAGGTTGTACCAGTTATGATTCTACATCTGAATGCTGGCTCTGTGTGGTCCCTCCAGTTACAAAATCTACCTGTTGTCCAGAAAAGGTCACTTCAACATAAGGGTCAATGAAAACTGTTCGATCAGTGACCTTTGACATTTTGGCCATTAGCCCCGAGTCCATAGTGGGAAGACCCTCTGCCTTGTAGATGCGGACACGAAACCGAGCCCAGGGGCGCTCTGAGGGTATATTGCGAGGAAGCATCAGGTTCCTGTACCGAAAAACACAACTTTGGGAACAGTTGTTGAAAGTAAAAAGGGATCTCCTTTGATTCTGGCAATGTTTTGACATGTTTTTGGTCAAAGCATTTAAAGGTGGACAAAATTATCATTTAGCCCCCACTAGGTAGAGGAACTTCTCACGTTGATTTTTTTGTCAATTTTTGCATTGGAATAGTGTACACAAGAACATGTTCTGTGGGCAACATTTTTGTCATCTAGCAACATCTCTAGTAAAAGGTGACATAATGGTGATGACTGACTTCTCCACGTCCTCGCTGGCAGTGGGTGTGGACGGGGGCAGGCTGGGGTTGGGAGCCTCGCCCTTCATCAGCACACTGACGGTGGCCTTAACGTAACCTTTCACCCCTGCCCGAGTGTCATCTGGGTCAGTGAGAGGAGCCCATTTCTGGTAGAAGCGGTGGTCTAAAGAAGAGGTCAGACGTCAATAAGGACAGCAAGATCAGAGGTGAAGTGATGGAGCACTGCTACCTGGTTGGTTGAACACAGTGGAGATGTCAATCTTGAAAGTTCCAATGTGCGTCATCAGGAAGGCCAGTGTCCGCCGGTGGAACACCTGCAAGTGGACAAGGAAGAGTGTCCAGTGTGGCCACCCATATATTGTTGTTTATCACCATGAGAACAACAAAGGAACATGGAACCAACCTTAATTTCCATTACTTTGTCAAAGAGGATGTCTGGAGTCTCCTGGAACTCAAACTGAAAGTTCTGGAAAAGGAATTAAACAAGAGACTTTACAGAGATGCAACTTTTGTCTTTATTATTCCGATTTATTCTGACAAAAGTTATACCTTCACTAGTAGCGACTAGTTATGTAGCAAAAAAGGGAATTTTTTGAGGGCTTTGCTTTGCGTCCTGAACTCCACCATATAAATGTGTGCTTCTACACTTTTGTTTGTTACACTATTTTTTTTATAATTAATTGAAAAATTTACTCATTACTGAAACCTTTCAATACATGTTGCCTTAACTTCAGCTGCATTGTCTTTTGTAAAATAATTTCCATTTGTTGTATATCAATGCTTGATGGCAAATGCTAACTGGATGTAATACATGAACTGTGTGTCTAATGAATGCTAAGTAGCTACTGTACATTACTCAGGTTATGTACCGTTTTATTACATTATTATTACATTAAAATTCATTAATATTAATGAATTGTGCGTAATTATCTTTGTCACCACATTGAATTGAATTATGAATTATGAAATCACATGAGGGGTCGCACGGTGGCTGACTGGGTAGCATGTTGGCCTCACAGTCAGAAGGTTGAGGGTTTAAATCGCCGTTGGACATCTCTGTGTGGCGTTTGCATGTCTCCCCGTGCGTGTGTGGGTTTTCTCCAGGTACTCTGGTTTCCTCCCACATTCCAAAACCATACATAATAATTATGTAAGTAATTGGCGACTCTAAATTGTCCATTAGAGTATGAAGGTGAGTGTGAATGTCTGTCTGCCCTGCGATTGAATGGCGACCAGTCCAGGGTGTACCCCGCCTACCGCCCAAAGTCAGCGGGGATAGGCTGCAGCATCCCCGCAACCCTAATGATGATAAGCGGCATAGAAAATTTATGGATGGATGGAAATCATATGATTACATGTAAACTTTAAACAGTCAGTGTGAAATACAAATAATTAGTATTTACTACAGTTTCAAGGCTTACCAATTAGATTTTGTATATATTTTTGTATATATGTTTTAAAGTGAGAGATAGATCATGTCCACTTGTAACTTGCACGCTAAAGTGTGTGCACCCCTGATATACATACATAAAGTACATAAATACTTTATAAATATACCATAGTATATTCATTTTTTATGCTGCTTATCCTCATTGGGGTCGCGGGTATGCTGGAGCTTATCCCAGCTGACTTTGGGCGGGAGGCGGGGTACACCCTGGACTGGTTGCCAGTCAATCGCAGGACAGACAGACAAACACTCACACTCACATTCACACTCAAATGGACAATTTAGGGTCGCCAATTAAGCTAACATGCATGTTTTTGGAATGTGGGAGGAAACTGGAGTACCCGGAGAAAAGGGAAAACCTGCAAACGCCACACAGATGCCCAACAGAGATTCGAACCAAGGTCTTCCAGATCCAGATCCAGATCAGATTGTGTGGCCAACCACTCGACCACCATGCGGCCACCATAGTATATATATAAATATATTCTATGTTTATAGTAGGAGGTAGATGTTTGGGACTTGATCATTTCAAAAATAGCTCGCGGGCTGCAAAATTGTGGTGAGCAACCCTGTACGAGGCCGTCACTGATTGTCTTGTTTAGGTGTTTTAATGCTCTTTACTTTCAGTTTTATTTAGTGTATTATAATAGTATGGGATCATCACGCTTCCGTAAATGTACAAAATAAAAGACATAAAACTACTTATCTTTAGTATGAATTATTTTTAAAATAAAATATAAAAAACTCCAAACTGCTGGCATTTTATTTCTTAAATAAATAAGAATCTTGAATTCAAGTAAATTAATAAATATATAAATATGTTACTAGATGTACTAGATAATCATTTGCAACACAGGTGTCAAACTCAAGGCCAGGGGGCCAGGTCTGGCCCGCCACATCATTTAATGTGGCTCGCAAAAGTAAAAATGGTAAAATGGTAATGGTAAAAATGTGCTTCAATAAATCACCTCATCTTTTAAAAAATAATAATAATTGTACTGCATGCAGCTGCACATCGTCTAAATGTTATTATTGTCTCATCCTGCAACACGATAATCCAAGCATAAATCATAAATACTATGATGTACATATAAAATCAAAGCAAGGTATATATTATAGTGTGAAAAATAGCTATAAAATATCAAATAAAAATAATCCAAAAAAGATCAAATGGGAAATTGTATAATATCATGTGCCAATTACACAATCATATTCATTTACTGTCAATTTGCTGTTATTATCGGCCCTCGGGGGGTAGCATAACTGTGATGTGGCCCTCGAGGAATATAAGATTGACACCCCTGATATACAAGGTTTACGTTCAAGACAGTAAAATAATGCAAGCATGTGCAACAGCATGGCTGGCTGCCCCATTAGTTAATACAGTATAGGCAAATGATTTTTTTTAAATGGGAACAAATTTCACTTTCCGTATAATTAATTAATTGTTGAGCATGTAAATTGGATGATACATTCTCTCATTAATTAAAGACAAAAGTAAAAACAATGCCTTTTAATTTCTTTTGTAAGCGTCTGTATATTGCCACTGGATGCCATAAACAGTGGTGCCATAAATAGAGGTTTTTAAATAAAGCTTTTTATTATTAAGGGAGAAAAAAACATATCTTTGATTAGCTGAGATCTATCAGTCCAAAAAAGATTCTAAAGATTTCACTAAAGCTTTGGGATTCCAGCAAACAACAGTGAGAGCCATTATTTACAAATGGTGAAAACATGAAACAGTGGTGAAACTTCCCAGGAATCAACCAAAATTCCGCCAAGAAGTCACAAAAGACCCCACAACATCCAAAGAACTGCAGGCTTCACTTGCCTCAGTTAAGGTCAATGTTCCAATGTTCAATAACTCCACCATAAGAAAGACACTGGGTAAAAACAGCCTGCATGGCAGTTCCAAGACCAAGACCATAACTGAAAAGAACATTAAGGCTCGTCTCAATTTTTGCCAGAAAACATCTTTAAATTTGAAAAAGATTGTCATACTAACAGTAAAATATGGTGGTAGTAGTGTGATTAAAAAAAGGTGGCTCATGTTGGGAAACCCTCCAAAATAAGATATTCATTGCAAATTATCGCAAACGCTTAATTGCAATTGTTGGTGCTAAGTGTGGCCTAATCCATTATTCGGTTCAGGGGGCAATCACTTTTTCACACAGGGTCGTGTAGGTTGGACTTTTTCTACCATAATAATAAAAAGTTATATTGCAAATGCTCTGCTCTGTTGGAATTATTGCTATATTTTAATAAAGTTCCCTAATTAGGACAAGCGGTATAGAAAATGAATGAATGAATGAGTTCCATATTGGCTGAAGTGCAGCATGAGTCAGAACAATGCCAGCTTACTTTTTTCTTACCTACTTGTCTTTGACCAGTTGCTTAAAAATGGAAGAAACACTCGTATTTTGCCCTTCTTTCCTGGCGCCCTCCATTTTAATAGTTTCACTTATTTTTCAGGTATTTTAATGTAACTTTAACTTGTACGCAAGAAAAAATCCTTCCTCTCTTCAACCCCCGGGCCACATCATAACACATCCTGTCGCTGGAAAAGTTAGGCCTTCAAGGAGCTTCACTTCACTTTTTAAAAAAAAAGCACACCAGCAAAATATGAAGGTTGCGCCACAGTCAACAGTTGGGGACTAACACCAGCCGCCCACAAGTCATGACCATCTCCATCACCGATTTTCTGTTCTTAACTTTTCTACAGTCTTTTCTTGTACTGTACAGTATTTGCTGCCCACCGTCCTATGCTTTGTTTTATTGTCATTCCTTAATATAATGCCTAATGCACTGCCGCACAGCATGCACCCTGCACCTCGTTGTAGAAGGGACAGTTAGTGGACTTCTGCGTGGTGGTGTTTTTCTTCTGCTCTCCCACTCGGATGAAGACTGCAGGATTGATGTTGACTCCAGCCAGCTTCTGAGCTTCCAGGATGTTGATGTTTACCTGCAGACACACAAACACATATTTATTGTTGCCTGAAGTTTATGTTCAGAATGCTTTGCATTTACTTTTGTCATTCAGGTTGGTATGCTTTTTTAAATATCCGATTGCTTTGACATTTTTGGGGCATCTTACATAGTCTGTACTTCTTTCGGCTCCTTCTCGGACATTTTGAGTTATGCAAGTGGGTTAAACTGGTTCAAAATAAAAGACATCATTACCGTTTGTTGTTTGTATTGAACTCTCACCTGGAAACTTTGAACTCCGGGGGTCGCTGCAACAACACGCCTGGAGAGAGGCCTGCAACGACTAAACACACACACACACACACACAAGCATGTTTCATTGCCATAAAAGGTTGCATTAACTAAGTAGTTGTACCAGCAAACCTCATCAAAGGAGTGAATTTCAGGTCAGACGCCCCCAAGTCGTCATCGTCATCATCATCATCGTAGCTGTCATCATCATCATCGCCACCCTCCGACTGAATGAGGTTCCGCCCCAGACGCCGAGCCTCTTTCTCCAGCTCTCTCTCTGAATGACTCAGAATCTGCAAGCTTAAAAAAACATGTTTACATGAACTCAGGCTGCATGTGTAAGAATAAAAACAGTTTATTCACTTTCATAAGCTAAAGAAGCATATTTGGTAACTTGAGTTTGTTGGAAATCAACAGCCTGACCTGTCTGGCTCTGCAAATCCTTTGTTCATAATGACCAGTGACAACCTAAAGAGCAGACATTAAACTGAGTTCAACACGGACCTCCACAAAGACAGAACAATCCTGAATTTCTCTTGGAGATGAATAAAGTATCCACAGCATGAGGTGCTTGGTGTGGTGGGTTGCTGCCTCATTTAACCCCGATATGGACTGCAAGTGAAAATTCATTTGGTGATCAATACCCACCAACATTGGTGTAATTTTCTTAGCATGTGCTCCTGCCAACTCTCCATGTCCTTTCTTTACTGCATAGACCACCAGAATTTTGTTTTGTTCATACTCATCCTTTTCTTCCACAAAGTCTTGACCCTCCCATCCTCCTGCAGCGCCCTCCACCGGATGGTAGCGAATATCTAGCTCAGTGTAGATCTACACAAACACAACACAGCCATCAACAGTGACCTCTCACACTTACCTCTGCCATCAGAAGACATTGAGAACAAGTCTGCTTACATCTGTCAGGAGATGGTTGGCATCTGTGAGTGGTTCCCGTAGCAAAAGCCTCCCTGATGTAACAATATGCTCCAGACCAACAACCAGCTTGCCTATAAGTCTACACACACACATTTTTTTGTCCCACATGACCAGTGCGTGCATGGGTATGTGCCTGTGTGTCTGTTACCGGTTGGAGAAGACTTTACTGAAGTTGTAAACACTGATGGTCAACGCTTCATTTCGAATCAGCTTGCCATAGTGAGGCCAACGAAAGAACTGCGCACACACGCACGGATTCACACACACGCATACAGTACTTACTTAAGTCACACCCGAAGAATAAACATGAGCTTGACTACACAAAGAAAAACAATAATCACAAATTGCTGGGTGTTTTTGTTTTTGTAGTGACTGAACACTACCTAATGACATCCAGTACAAACGTTGTAAATGAAAAAGATTCTAATGCTGACTTTGGATAAACACTCGGTAAACGTGCGCACATCCTGTTTGACCCTTGGCCCACATTGTGGTTTGACAAAAATGCACCAGTACTGCAGGGTGAATGATGAGTAATGTGCGGACAAATGTTAAGCAGAAATTTGCAAAGAAAAGAATATTTTGAATGGGAAGTTTAGCTTCAGAGCCCTGGCAGATGGCTCTTTCAACAAGCAAAGTTATTAACTACTGTTGCTGTATGTTGAGTTGTCACTTGCCACTAGGTCTCAGATGGAAAAACTGAAGAATCCAGAGAAAGCGCTGCATTTTTTTCTCATTGTCATTTATCCAGCGGTACCTTGGCATCCAAGTTTCCCCACTAACAAGTGTTCTTTATTTGGGGGCTAAAGTTTAGGTTGCTCCTAGTTACCTGCATGCGCAGTTGAAAACAGCCATTTGAAAGGCTTGTGCAGAAGTAAGCGAGCACAAGCACAGCACTCAGTGAGATGGCAATAAAGGCGGTAAAGGAATTTATTACTGTTATTATTCATTCATTCATTCATTTTCTATGCCGCTTATCCTTATTAGGGTCGCGGGGATGCTGGAGCCTATCCCAGCTGGCTTTGGGCAAGAGGCGGGGTACACCCTGGACTGGTCACCAGCCAATCGCAGGGCACGTATAGACAAACAAACATTCACACTCAAATTCATACCGATGGACAATTTAGAGTGGCCAATTAACCTAACATGCATGTTTTTGGAATGTGGGAGGAAACCGGAGTACCCGGAGAAAACCCACACACGCACGGGGAGAACATGCAAACTCTCCACAGAGATGCCCAACGGAGATTTGAACCCAGGTCTTCCAGATCTCCTGACTGTGTGGCCAATGTGCTAACCACTCAGCCACCGTGCGGCC